>SJYX01000517.1:4062-25548 GCA_006410675.1 Oreotragus oreotragus
TAGGTTATAAAAATGAAAACTAAAGGAGTAATAGAGGACTTAAAAATTAAAAAATTTTTTGAATGATATTAAAAATAGTAAAAATGTGTCTAGGACTTTTTCTGGTGTTGTTGTGGGCAGTGTGGGGTCAGTTCGTTTTCAAATAGTTCCTTGGTCCGGCTTATATTTCTCAAGATCTGTAGGCCCCTTCCTATGTAGTCTGTACAGACTATAGGGTTTTGATCTATTGCACCTGTCTCTTCCAAAGCAGTTCCCTCTGTTTTAGCTTCTTCTCTTTGCTGGTCTCTTCAGTGTCTGATTTCCACCCTGACACAAGGGGGCGGTGGTGGACACTTTTTTAGCTCGCTTGTTCAGTCGCGCTGTGGGGATGGACGCTGCCAACACATAACACCGGCGTGCTCACAGTGTCTCAGCCACACTGGGTTTGCCCCTGCTCACGGCGTGTGTGCTTTCCCTGTCTACACTGCTTAGGCTCTAGGTTGCTCTGCCGGGAACTGTCTGAGGCCGGCCCTGTGTTGTATGCACCTCCCAGGTCTAAGCCACTCAGGTTCAGGCACTCGGGTAGTCCTCAGAGGCCCAGACTCAGTTGGGCCTGCGTTTTGTGCCCTTCCCAGGTCTGAGCAGCTCAGGTGATGAGGTGTTTGGCGAGCGTGGTCACTGCGACTTATCGCCTCCCCCGTCCCTGCTGCTCAGTTTTCTGGGTGTACAACTGGCGCACCTTCTCAGGTGGATGTTGACCGTCCAGAACCCCAAGAAGTCTAGTTAGCAAAGAAGCCTGCTTGCAGTTTGGTACATCATGTCTCTCTGGGGCTGCAATTGCTTCCTTCTGGCTCTGGCTGCCTGTCACTGGAGAGGGATGGTCTGCAGCCCGCTAGCTCTGTTCAGTGCTTTGTTCTGTGAGTGGGCCTGATGGTGTCTTGCTGCTGCTGCTGCTAAGTCTCTTCAGTAGTGTCCAGCTCTGTGAGACCCCATAGATGGCAGCCCACCAGGCTCCCCCGTCCCTGGGATTCTCAAAGCAAGAACACTGGAGTGGGTTGCCATTTCCTTCTCCAATGCATGAAAGTGAAGAGTGAAAGTGAAGCCGCTCAGTCGTGTCCGACTCTCAGCAACCCCATGGACTGCAGCCTACCAGGCTCCTCCGTCCATGGGATTTTCCAGGCAAGAGTACTGGAGTGGGGTTTCTTAGGTTAGGGCGTTTTGCCTAACTCTTGTCAGTCCTTTGTTCTGTGAGCGGGCCTGGCAGTATCTTAGGTTAGGGCTTTTCGCGTAGTAGCTGTCCCCCAGTCTGGTTTGCTAGCCCAAGTTAGTTCCCTCGGGATTGCCCTCGGGGCATTCAGGCCCGGTTCTTACTCTAAGCAATGCAGCCCACGCCTCCCTGCCCAGCCCCTGCTTGCTAGTGGCAGGTGCAGGCATCTGCGCTGCTTCTCCGCTGGGGGAGTTACCGTTGGGCGTGTAATCTGTGGGTTTTAATTATTTATTTATGTTTCCTCCCAGTTATGTTCCAAGGCTCACCACAGACTCAGCAGTGAGAGTGTCTCCTGGTGTTTGGAAACTTCTCTCTTTTTAAGACTCCCTTCTCAGGACGAAGCTCCGTCCCTCCCTCTTTTGTCTCTCTTTTTGTCTTTTATATTTTTTCCTACCTCCTTTTGAAGACAATGGGCTGCTTTTCTGGGTGCCTGATGTCCTCTGCCAGCATTCAGAAGTTGTTCTGTGGAATTTACCCAGCCTTTAAATATTCTTTTGATGAATTTGTGGGGGAGAAAGTGGTCTCCCCGTCCTATTCCTCCGCCATCTTAGGACCGCCTCCCAGGTCCATTCTTGAACGGCCTGAAATAATCCATTGTGTCTTTAGAAGATTTTTTTTTTTTTTTTTGATGTCCTCTGCCAGCATTCAGAAGTTGTTCTGTGGAATTTACCCAGCCTTTAAATATTCTTTTGATGAATTTGTGGGGGAGAAAGTGGTCTCCCCGTCCTATTCCTCCGCCATCTTAGGACCGCCTCCCAGGTCCATTCTTGAACGGCCTGAAATAATCCATTGTGTCTTTAGAAGATTTTTTTTTTTTTTTTTGGTTTGCAGGCATAGCCCTCTTAGAGAGGAACATCCTCAATCTCACCAACATGGCCCAGAAATCTTGGAAGGCTACAGTTAGCTGTCATTGAGAAACAACAGTCAGCTCTAGGCTCTCTAGCTGAGGTGGTTTTACAGAATAGGAGGGCTCTTGACGTGATAGCAGACAACGCCAGGGGTGTCTGTGCCCAACCAAATGAGATATGCTGCTTCTAGTAATATATTAATACCTCCAACCAAGTAGAAGAAGACCTTCAAATTCTAAAGACAAATATCAGATTAATAGAGGATCTAAAACAGAGGGTAGGTCAGGGCCCCAGCTGGCTCTCAAGCCTTCTCTCTTCTATGGGGATCCAGATATGAACATGGATGTTACCCTTGTTGGGACTATAATACCAATAGCCTTTGCTTTATTGCTTGGTCCCTGCATCATTAACACATTATTTAAGTTCATCTCCCAACAGATTCACAGGATTCAGTTCCAGATGCTGTTTCAACAATGGTATCAGCTGACTGATACATGGACTCTGCTGGAAAAAGCTGCTTTGTCATTCTATGACCTCTCATCTCCCTCCACAAATGCACCCTGACGGAGAGCAGGTATTAGGACCCAGGACCCCATGATACTCCTGTCCAGCAGGAAGAAATCCGAGTGGTCTTCACCCCTTTCCCCAATGACCTGGGTTCCCATGACCTGAGACAAGGATAGGCAGGTAGTTAGACTTGAGAAGGGTGTTGAGGGGCCAAAGATTTGGCCTATACATAAAAAGAGGGGTGACTGTTGAATCCTGCCCTACGACCACAGATGTAAGCCCTTGCACTAAAGCCACAGAAACAGAGCCCAGAACAAACCTCCAAAGCTGACTGCACTCCTTTGTAACCATTGCCAAAAGCACCTGTGATCATCACAAGCAGGCTTCCTGACCCCAAATTAAGCAAAACTGCCCACCCAGGTAGTCACCCTATAATGCCCTAACCAATTACCTAATGCCAACCTTCCAAGAGGAATTTTCTTTGTCCTGAGGCTATAAAACTTGTCTGCTGCTGCTGCTAAGTCGCTTCAGTCGTGTCCGACTCTGTGCGACCCCGTAGACGGCAGCCCACCAGGCTTCCCCATCTCTGGGATTCTCCAGGCAAGAACACTGGAGTGGGTTGCCATTGTCTACCAACCCACAAAAACTGTTGACTCTCCCTGGCCTGTCAGGAGTTGTTGGGCCACTGCATTCACAGTGCCCATGTCATCTCTGCTCCTTGTTCTTAATAAACTCACTCCTTCCTGCAATATTCTGTGTCTGGAAATTCTTTTCCAACTCATGCTTAGACTGCCTCAACACCAGCCAGGAGTCTCGGTCAAGGAATATTGGAACAAAGCCTAGCAGCTGCTGGGACCATTTGTCCTGAGGATCTTTCCCTCCAGATTCCTTGTAGCAGCACCAGCTGCCCCAGCACTTGGCAGTTGAAGAATGGAACCAACAAATTTCTATGAGATAATGAACTCGATTTCTTAGGGTAAGTTCACCCAATTCAGTAGTCGATTCATCTGTTTGTGGTTTTCTGTGCTCTTTTGTGTTATGAGTTAATAGGTTTGATATTGTCAGGTAAATCACTCTGGCATGCCCACCAGGAAGACATTCCCTCTCAATTTGGGCTTCTCCTTTATGGGACAAGCCAATTAGATTGGGATACCCTGTTTGTAGAGGTGAATTGTTGATTGTACCTGAGTTAGAACCAGTTCAGTGGGGAACTAGTTCTTGTGGAGGTAGGCAGCCTGATTGAAATTAGTTTATTTGTTTTATAGGGTAAGAGTCGGACATGACTGAGCGACTTCCCTTTCACTTTTCACTTTCATGCATTGGAGAGGGAAATGGCAACCCACTCCAGTGTTCTTGCCTGGAGTATCCCAGGGACAGGGGAGCCTGGTAGGCTGCCATCTACGGGGTCGCACAGAGTTGAACACGACTGAAGCGACTTAGCAGCAGCAGCAGCAGGGTAAGTTTATTTACCCTTACAACTGAACTGGGAACTGATTTTGGAATCTGTGTCATTTTTGTTGGTATTTGCCTATATGTTTTGTGTTATCAAACTTACAGAAATAGGAAGTACTCCATATATCCCGAAGGAGAGACCTTTGGGCCTATATTAGATAAATGGGCAAAATATAGCCATGAGCCTAGGACTAAGAAAAACATGTATGCTATTGTATGTCGTAAATACTGCAGTGAGCAGAGTGAGTTTGGACTCTGAAACGTTTTGTAACTGTGGTTCTCAGACTTGAGTGTCAACATCAAATGGAGGAGGGCTTGTGAAAGCACAGCCTGCGGGGCCCACCTCCAGAATTTTTGCATCTGTAAGGAGTTCCCAAGTGGTGGTGCTACTGCTGGCCTGGGCCCATACTTGGCAAATTTCTGCTCCAGAAAGCAGTAGTTTCAAAATTCCAGGTCAACCTGGCTGGCCCATAACAATGCTTCCAGAAGGTGTAGGAAAGTCAGAAAAATCATGAAATGCAGCAAGCAAGAATTTTGCAATACTAAATGTGCTCAATTTGAAGGACTGTCCCTTAGTCTGAGACTGTGATTTTCCTACTTTCTCTGACATTATAATTTCCTTCCTTTCATGGAAAAATAATAACAGATGGTGGTTCTCTCATTAGTTTGTTTCTGGGTCTCTTTCAGTTTAATTCAGTTCAGTCACTCAGTCCTGTCTGACTCTTTGTGACCCCATGGACTGCAGCATGCCAGGCTTCCCTGTCCATCACCAACTCCCAGAGCTTGCTCAAACTCATGTTCATCGAGTCAGTGATGCCATCCAACCCACCATCTCATCCTCTGTTGTCCCCTGCTCCTCCCACCTTCAGTCTTTCCCAGCATCAGGGTCTTTTCCAATGAGTCAGTTCTTCACAACAGGTGGCCAAAGTACTGGAGCTTCAGCTTCAGCATCAGTCCTTCCAACGAATATTCAGGACTGATTTTCTTTAGGACTGACGGTTTGATCTCTGTGCTGTCTGAGGGACTCTCAAGAGTCTTCTCCAACACCACAAAATAACAAGTTTGCAGCCCTGGTCATGGTCTTCAGTTTTTAAAAACATCTTTTTGGTGCGTGTACTTCTAAAATCCAGGACATACTACTCCTGTGCATATGAGAGCTTAGACTGAGTTTCTTTAAGAGGTGCCATCCAAAGTTAAGCTCAGGGGTCTTTTAAAAAGGCATTACATGCCTCCTTGCCTGGCTGAACAGCTTACTCAGAACACAGTTGACTTTTTATTGATGCTTCAAGTGATTATTATGCCATCTATTACTATAAAGAGCTGTCAAGCCCACAACCATGCCCTCAGGAAGGCTGCTTAGCGAAGAATCATTTGTCCCTCATTAAACCACCCAGACTGTTTTTCTGTTGTGTGGGAGCCGTCCTGCTCCCTCTCCAATTCACTCTCACCCCATCTCACTGTTGCCTGTGCTTCCACCTTGCCCACAGAATGTCACGCCACCAAGCTTATTAAATCAGTGGTTTCATTTTACACGTTAAGTCGGTGACTGTGACTTTGGAACCATTTATCTCTGCCAAGGAATGAAGCCATAGGCCTAGAACACAGTCAAAGAGATTTACCCCTATCTTCTGGAAGATGATGACAGATAATATTCACTGGGAATTTACCACATGTCAGGACTTATCTAGAGTGGTCAAGTAACTAGCCCAAGGTTAATATATGGAGGAGTCAGAACTATGGAAATGAGGTTGGTACTGCTAACTTCTATTCCAGGCTTCCCTGGTGGCTCAGACAGTAAAGAATCTGCCACAATGTGGGAGACACAAGTTTGATCCCTGGGTTGGGAAGATCCTCTGGAGAAAGGAATGGCTACCCACTCCAGTATTCTTGCCTGGGGAATTCCATGGATAGAGGAGCCTAGCCGTCCATGGGGTCACAAAGAGTCAGGCACAATTGAGCAACTAACACTTCCGCCTGCCTTTAGGGTTTTTTTTCCAGTGGTGAGTGACTGGAGATCTGAGCACTGAATAAATGAAGATTCATAGATGTTAGTCTTTGTAGTGATACTTAATTTGCTGATAAGTTTTAAGAGACATTCTGATTTTGTTGGGAGAAACGGAAATGATTCTGATTCAAAATCAAGCTGGGGAACAGCTGACTTGGAGACACAGGTTCTGTGGCACTGGGCAACTAGGAGACAGCCCTGTTGTCCCCAGGAGCTCACAGTCCAGGTGCAAGAGAGGAAAGCATGACTGGGTATGGGAAGGGAGAAGCCGGAAACTGCTTATTTTGTTAAAAACTTTTACTGTGCTTTGGCCTGTTGAACTATATGCTTGTGGTCTTTGTTGAAATTGAACAAAGCCAGGACCCATACCAGTTGTGTGTGCCTGGTTTATGATAGTTTTCTTAGAAGGTCAAGTGCCCAGCACATGATTTTCCTTGCCCAGCTCCTTTACCTCTCCAAACACTGATACATCAAGGGCACATCAATGCCTAATTTACAGTCTTGTTTTGAAGGTTATATTAAGATGATGGATGTCATGCCTGACCTGATTCAACAGGTGCTCAATCTCTCTCCTTTTTCTCTTCTTCTGTTCTGCCAGAAAAATTTCTCTCCTTTTTAAGTGTTCTGTGTAATTGGACCACTCATGGGGTTCACTCATGGATTTAGTCCTGGTCAGGGAGCTAAGAGTCTGCAAGCTGTGTGGCACAGCCAAAAAAGAGAAAACTTAGATGCAATGAAACCTGGAAATATTGTTGTTTATACAGGTTGCTTGTTAAAATTCTGAGTCTATTACTCTGAAATTTTTAATAGTTTTTCTGGCCCCCAAGTAAACTGCAGAATCAGTACCATGGCCTGGCTCCTGCCTGCCTCCTCCACTCTTCTTTCCTTAAGCTCCAGCCACACAGGATTTCTTCCTATGGGTCCTCCCAGGCCCAAGGCCTTCCTTCCAAAAGGCTATATCCTCCATCTTGACCAGTCTCACCCCAAATTGTTGCCTGGGTTGTATCTGTTCACTTTTCAGGTTTGTCAGGCAAACTGTCCCCTTCTCCCCCAGACAAGATCTTGTTAAAATGAAGATTCTGATTCTGTCAGTCCAGGGTGGAGTCTAAGGTTCTGCATTTCTACCAGTCTCCCAGGTGATTCCAATGCTCTCTGTCCAACAACCACACTTTGAATAAGAGGCTTTGGACCTCATGAAGTCCCTTGTTCCTTGACTATGCAACTTGTGAACTGTGTTCAAAAACATGGATGATAATGAAAGTCACTGGAACTTTGCCTATCATAACCAAAATTTGGAAATAAAGATCCTTCAACAGAGGACTGATTAAATAAGTTAAGCCCCACCCACCCACACACACACATCCTTTGGAATATAAGAAAACCATCTTAAATGTCTATAGCTTATGGTTAATTTTTTATAAAGCAAATTGTAAAGCTCACATTGAGTTGACCTTTAGGGAATTATGTATGTATGTATATGTGTATGGGCCCAGAGTTATATCTAGGAAGATGTTTATGAATATGGGAACTTTAGTTGTCTCTTGATGATGAGCCATTTGAGGGAAGTGCAAGATGCAACCCACTGGGAATCAGATAGTTCTGTAGTATATATTTAATGAAAGAAATCCATATATAAGTGGACTCACACAGTTCAAACCCATGTTGTTCAAGGGTCAACTGTATATATACACATACATATAAAATATTTACAACCCTTCATGTGCTTCCATAGAACCCTATAATTCCTTATCTTAGTACTTAACACATTGATTCACAGTCGCCTGTTCATCCGTTCAGGTCCTTCACAATGATCTGTCAGGGCAATGACTGTATCTAGTTCACTACGGTATTCCCCAGTACATTGCACGATTACTGCATGTCAACAGTTACTGAATATATGGTTAATATCCATCTAGGAATGATTCCCCATTTTCCCCCAGGATGTTGCTGTACCTGATGGATCTCCTGGAACCATGATCACTTTGGCCATTATCTGGGAAGCTAACCCAGGAAAGACAGAATAAGCAGAACAGAAACAACAATGTCTTCCAAGCTGCCATTGAGCCAATGACGTAACCAGCTCTGGGTCAGTCTACACCAGGACTTCTGGCTATTTGAGAGAATAAACACCCTTGTTGTTGCTGGTGTCTGAATTAGAAAGCACCACCAGTGAGAGACTGAGTAAATAAAAGAATGAATGACTAACCACTAGCATAAGAAATCCAACTCCCCGAGAATGGAGTTAAAGTCTTGTCCTGGAGACTTCAAAAATTGCTTACTGTTCTTAAGACACTCAAGGTGATAAAACAAGCAAAGTCTTGATACTCTAGATGCTAGGTTAGTTTTCTTATGTCTTATTATAGTTTTCTAGATAAACTGGGTTTTTAGGCAAAAGCTGAACTTTGCAAGGAAAAACAATCTCACTAGGGCTTCATTTAAACCAAAGATGATATTCTTAGAGACATTTCAGAGTCAATACATATTTAATCCAATCTCCTAAATGTTAGCACGTGTAAGCATAACTTGGAGACTTTTTTAAAAAGCTGACTCTTGGGCCTCACCCAGGGAGATTTTGATTCAGTGGGATGTGGTGGGATCCAGGAATCTGCATTTTAGCCAGTAATCTGATGTGGATTGTCTCAGAACACACTTCAAGAAACTCTATTCTAAAGCTTCCACTTTGTATATCTAGAGCCTAACCACAAGAAATGATGTTTCACGTAATAATCAAGGCAGCAGATTCTAGTGATAGAAAGATCCAGAAGATGGGAGCCATATCTGGACTTCTCTATTCACTAGACTAAGACACTGATCAGGCAAGTCTCTCAAGCTCTCTATGTCTGAATGTCTCCATTTATTAAAAACTCAGATTAACAGTTCTCTGTATTGCCAGTCCTGAGACTGGTTATAAAGACCAGAATGATCTCAGTAGCTGTTCTGTAAAAATATAATAAAATGCTCTTTGTTAGAACTCTGGTGTTTACTGAGCTCCTTAATAAGTAAAATCATTTGTGTTGTTTAGGGTCTGTTCATTAAGAAAGAAATGAGAACTCACATTTTAAAAAGAGTGTTACATGGCCAAACTGTAAAAGGGATTTTGCTTAATTCCTGGTTAACCTGAGTACTTGTTAACCAGAACATCTTATTCCTAAGCATTCTAACTAGGTTTCCATGGAAATAATACACATTTATTAACAATAATTTGTGAGTAGACTCCTTATCAAAGGGAGCTTCCTTGACTTGGGCAAAAATTAATGGGCCCAACAACTCACAGAACTGGAGAAATCGTATATCTGATAAAGGATAATATCTAAAGTACATAGAGAACTCCTAAAACACAACAACAAAAAAAAACCATTCAAAATAGGCAAAGGATTTCACAGACATTTCTCTAAAGAAGACATAAGAATAGCCAAAAAGCACATTAAAAAGACATTCAACCTCATTAATCAATAGGGAAATGCAAATCAAAACCACAATGAGATACTACCTCACAAACATTAGGATGACTACTGTAAAAAAAAAAAGTAGAAAGCAACGAATATTGGTACAGCAACAGTGGAGCAATATGGCAGCTGAAAAATTAAACCCATAATTACCATAAGATCCAGCAATTCCACTTCTGGATACATGCCAGAAGAATTAAAAGCAAGGTTTCAGAAAGATATTTGCACACCCATGTTTATAGCAAAATTATTCACAAGAGCTAAAACATAGAAGCAACCCAAGTGTCCATAAATGGATAAACAGATAAGCAAACTGTGGTACCTTAAAAAATGGAATATTATTCAGTCTTAAAAAGGAAAATAATCAAAGTCAAAATTAATAATGAGGTATTTTGCATTGTCTTTTTTGTACTGTCTTTGAAATCCAGTTCGTGTTTTACACTGAAAATGTCTCAGTCTGGACTAGCCGCATACCAGTAGCTAGTAGCTACTGTGTAAGAGTGTACAGGTCTAGATGACTCATTTTTGAAACTCAGTGCAAACACTTCTCACTATTTTATTTTGATCTTTGAATGTTCAAGCCTCTATCTACATTCTTCACTCATTCATTGGTCAGCAAACACTGGCATGTCCACTGTGCACCAAGTATTATGCTAGAAAGTGGAAATACAGTCTGTGACAGTGAGAGACATCCAGAGATGGCTATGAAATAATATAAAAGAATTGTGACATAGGATGCTGTTGTTATTGAGTCTCTTAAGTCAGATTCCAACTCTTTTCCAACCCCATGAACTGTAGCTCACTAGGCTCCTCTGTTCACAGGATTTCCCAGGTAAGAATACTGGAGTGGATTGGTGGATTGCCATTTCCTCCTCCAGGAGAATCTTCCCCACCCAGGGATCAAATCCCTGTCTCCTGCATTGGCAGGTGGATTCTTTACCACTGAACCAACCAGGGAAGCCCCATGACACAGAATAGACGCACTCTATTTTATGGGCACCTGAAAGGGGAAGGACATGTAGTTTTAGAGGTGGCCCTGAGCTGACTTCAAGGACCTGTAATGTTAGCTATGAACAGGATGGCAAAGGGCATGCCAGAGGTGTCAGCTTGATCAAAGGCCTGAAATGACGGAAGGGGGTCCCCGGCAACCGCTAGAGTGCCTGTTAGGGCAAAGGTGAAAAAGGAAAGTGGGGAGGTAAGCAGAGCCAGTGAAAGGCCTAGTGAGTCATGTCAGGCTTCTGAAATTAAAAACAAACAAACAAACAAAAAAAAAAAACACTACACTTTCTAAAATTTCAGAAGTAATTGTCTCTGCAAGATCGTGTGGAATGCAAATGACACTGGATTGAAGCTTTTGCTGGTAACAGTCGCGCTTCTCCGGATTAGCTCCTCCAAGAGGGCAGGGCCATCTGCTATGCTCACCACCCTGCCCCAGTGTCTGCAACACTGCCTGGCAGAGAGGGCACTAGGAAGTTTACAGAGCTGGTTCCTTCCTTTCGTCCTTTCCCCAAGTCTTCCCCTTCCGCTCAGTCCAGCGGGAGAGGGGGAAGGGCGGCAGCCCTAGCCTGCGCTTCGAAAGTCTTCTCGTGTTCAGAGGCGGGCCTCACCCTTCTAGGATGTTTCCTCATCTATAAAATGGGTTCAAAACTACCCGCCGCACCGGACTGTTGCGTAACTCAGATGAATTCGAGAAAGCGCCTGGAAAAACGAAAAGGTGCGCTTCTTGGCCTTGAGGGTAGACTGACCTGAACTGTGGACTTCAAGGCCAGGTTTCCACCCTCCCTGGCCCAGATGGGCATCCTCGGCCAAAGTGCAGGGTGATCGATCCCAGAGCGTGGGACGCCCAGATCCGACACCCTGGGAGGTAACCCTACGCGTGACTGCTTAACGCGCCTCTAGAGGAGGCTCCACCTAAGGAGGAGGGGTGGGGGTTGCAACCACTTCCCTCGGTGTTGGAGCTACTCCTTAGTTTCCAAGGCCTGGACTTCCGAATCCCGCAGCCCCCCGCAGAGCAGAGCGCAGCAGACCCCTCCAGCACGCTGGTCCCCGACCACCCCCTCCCAGCGTGTCCGAGAGGAGAAGAGGGTGGAGCGGACAGGCTCCCGCAGCCAATAAAATCAGCGGGTTCCTGGTCCGATCCCCGGCGCGGCTCGCCATTGGTCGCCACCCGGGTCTCGGCCCACCGAACCTTTGAGACCCGAGCCAATCGCTAGACGGCGAGGGGTCCTTAGGCTCGAGGGGAGCCGGCGGCGGGCGACTGCGAGTGCAAGCAGGCGAGGAGCCGGTGGCGGTGACAAGCGGCGCGAGCCCGCAAACCGCCTCCCCCGTGCGGCGCGCCACCGGCTCCACCATGGAGCCCGCTGTGTCGCTGGCCGTGTGCGCGCTGCTCTTCCTGCTCTGGGTTCGTGTGAAGGGGCTAGAGTTCGTTCTCATCCACCAGCGCTGGGTGTTTGTGTGCCTCTTCCTCCTACCTCTCTCGCTCATCTTCGACATCTACTACTACGTGCGCGCCTGGGTGGTGTTCAAGCTCAGCAGCGCGCCGCGGCTGCACGAACAGCGCGTGCGGGACATCCAGAAGCAGGTGAGCGGCGCCGGGTGGGGCGGGAGCCAGGCGCGAAGTGGTGCGCGGCGTGGAGCAAGGGCTTCCCTGAAGAGGTGCCATTTGAGCGAGATTTGAACTCAACAGAAATGTGATGGGGGCAAGGGTGCTTCCCAAGAGGGAAAGGAATAAGCAAAGGCGTTGAATAGAACATTGCTCCGACATTTATGGAGTGCCTACTGTGTGCAGAGTACGTGCGGGTTATCTGGAGAGATGTAAAGAATCGTACTCAGGTAGCTCCCACCAGGCCCAGATGATTTCAGAAGAGGAGCCGGACTTCAAGGAAGTGCCCCTGGAGCTGGTGACTGGGAAGTAGCGGGAATGACCCGGGGAACGTGTGAGCATATGAGGGGAGGGGCGGAAGGTCCGAAAGTCAGTTTGAAGCTAGGTTGCGGGCGGGGGCTTCAGTTTGGAGTTTACTGTGTAACAAGGAGCGGAAATTTTTTCACGTGCTTAGATTAGAGGACTAAAGTGACTAAAGAAGGTAGCGCCACACCAGGGTGGGGAGCCTCGCAGACCCTGCGCCAGGCACTCACTCTTAAGAAGGCAGGGTCCTTCCCAATGTTAGCGCTCGCAGAACCCATACGCCTGCTGCAGCTCACAGCCGAGCCTCCTCCTTGTGTGCCATCGCCAGAATGGACATCAGGCATGAACACCAGGCCTGGGCAGTTTCTTGGCGCCCTCTGCCCCTCCATATGTTCCTTTCTTACTGGCCTCGGGTTGCACAGAGCTTCTGTTTCCTGCAGCCACCCTCACCACAGGTGTTGCAGCCTCCATGTTCTATTTGCTGCTGGCTGAGTGCTGCCAGTAAGAGCGTGAAGACGAATGCGGAGAGCCACCGCTGGGAGGGATAGACCTTGGACCCGGTGGGAGAGATAGACCTTGGACCCGGTGGGAGCAGGCAGCATCTGGAAGCCCTTTACGCAGGCTGCCATGGATTGTGCTAGTCAGCCACAGCTCCAGAGCCTCCCTACTTTCGGTCTCGAATGCACCCTGTTTCCTAGTTCTTTCTATGTGCTCAGATTCTCAATTTCCCTGCTTATCTCCCCTATCAGAATGTGAGCTCCTTGAAGGCAGACTGCTGAGTCCTCTCTGTCCAATGAGTCCTGGCCCAAAGCAGCACAGTGGGCACTTCTGAACCTAAGCTAAACCAAAGGGCTTCCCCAGTGGCCCAGTGGTAGAGAATCTTCCTGCAATGCAGAATCGCTGGGTCAGGAAGGTCCCCTGGAGAAGGAAATGGCAACCTGCTCCAGTGTTTTTCCTGGGGGATCCCATGGACAGAGGAGCCTGGCAGGCTACAGTCAGTCCATGGACTCAGAGTTGGACACAAGTGAGCGACTAAACAGCAACGTTAGGGACGGGAAGACAAGGGGCCTTGCCAGACCGACCCACTGCTGTGGCCCTACCCTGTGCCACACTCTGTGCCACTGACGTTCATTATTTTTCGTCCTCACCGCAGTGCTGATAGGTCTTTGTGGGGGGTTTTTTGCATTTATTATTTTGGTGGCACTTTTTCCTGGACTATAAGTTTTAGTTTCTTCAGTTTATTCTGGGGTATCCTTTTCTTTCGTGCAACATCCTCTTCTGGTTGAAGAACGATCTGCTGTTTATCAGTAAGGATCATCTCAGTATAGCAGAGAGAGTTCATGTACAGGTCGATCCGACCATGAGCTCTGTAAGTCCTGAGCTGCATCTTGAGGCTCAGTGACCAGTAAAGCTACATCTAAGCCCTTAAATTCACTACTCTCTGCACTTTTGAGCATGTGCAGTAAGGATTCAGCACTCTTTTGGACTCCTAACCCTGTGTCCAGCCCCACTGTTTGGCCTGGGCCCACCTACAAGCTCCAGTTGTAACGTCAGAATGCCACACCTTGCTTCTGTAGAGTGACATCCTTCAAATACTTGGTGACTTTTCGGATATGTTTACTCTTAATGGCCTGGGCAGTTTCACAGGTGTTCTTAAAGTGAACACGAAGGTTCAGATCTCTTCTCTGGCCTCTTACCAGAAAAGGGCCACCCAGGAGATCTTGTACCTGTTCTACAGATGGAGAATATACTGAGACTCAAACTGTGAGTCATGTGCCTGAGAGGAAATAGCTAGTAAATGGGTCTGGAACCCCGGTCAGCTCAGTCTCTGAACCTGAACTCTGACATTGCTTCTTTCCCAACCCTTTCCATTCTACCCTGGTGGTCTGGTTCTGTTGCCTCACTCCTGGAAAGTGGTGATAGCTACCTGACCGGTTGCCCATTTCCTGGACCCTGCCCACCTCTCTCTGGCTTGCCCTGCCATAACGGCCTGGTGCCATGGGATTACCTCCCTGCCCAAAATTTTGGTTGGCTCCCATCAGGATCCATCCCAACCAGTGTTTCAGACTTGATGAACTCCACATTCACCTCATGTTCCCATCCCATCCTCCACCCCCAGTTCCCAATTCTGGCTGCATGCAGCTCTCCCCGTGCATCCTGCTCACCTCCAGGTTTGTATTAAGTCCTGGGACTGCAGAGTTGGGCAGGGGCAAAGTCTGCTCGGTCACACCCTACTCATAGGAATCCCTTCCTCAGTTACATCCCTCTGTGCAAAACCTCTGCTTCACATGGGACCCTGGCCTCTCTGATCACAGAACAGTTCTTCCCCATGTTGAACTTCCCCATGTTGCCTGATAAGTTTCAATGCAGCCTATTCTAGGACTCTCGATTGCAAGTGACAGAAACTCAGCTCCAACTGGCTTGAGCAAAAGGGGACTTTATCGACCCAGGTCTTGAAAAGTCCAGAAGTAGGACTTGTTGGGCACTCCAGTGGTTAAGACTCTGCCCTTACTCTGAGTTTCTAATGCAGGGGGCACGAGTTCAACCCCTGATCTGGGAACTAAGATTCCCACCTGCCACAGGGTCTGGCCAAAAAGAAGAGAGAAAAGTCCAGGAATAAACCCCACTAGATCCAGCATCAGTCTCTGTCTTTCCACCCAGCTGTCATTCTTGGCTCTGCTTTGTTCTGAGTTGACTTCATTCTCAGGGAGGCTGTCTCCCTGCAGGAGCCCCAGCAGTGTCTGGCTTAAATCCAGCCAGCCTAGCAACTCCAGTAAAGTGAGAGGGCCTCTTCTGGAATCAGTCTTAATTGGCTTAACTTGGATCATAGGCCCGTCCCTGAACTGGTCACTGTGGCCAGGGGGATGGAGTCAGACCTCAGTCGTGTGCCCGTCTCTGGGGGCAGGGGGCAGTCGGCGTCACCCGGACCAAAGAAAGATGGGACTGCAGAAGCACACGAAGAGGACACGGATGGTCGCAGGTCACAGCAGCAGATGTCCACCTCCCTGCCATTTTCCATCAGCAAGAAGGGTTTGCTTCCTCCCATGTTCCTCCTGAGCCTTTTGTTCTGTGTGTTTTGTGTTCGGGTCACTTATAGCAGAGCTTTAGCAAAAGTTCTTCCTTCCATGTCTGATGGTGAATCTGGCCTCCTTTGCTGGTTCCCTCCCGCTCAGAGTGATACATGAGTTAACATGCACAGATGCTTAGAACAGGGCTTGGCACATAATCAGCTTCAGTAAGTGTTAGCTGTTTCTCCGTTGCCTATTAATATAAGCCTGTTTATCCTTCCAGGCCTGAAGTTGGGTAGTCCTGATGGTGAATCTGGGCTTTGCCTTTCAGCAGTTGTGTAATGTTGGGCAAGTTATTTTGCTTCTCATTTTCTTCATCTGCAAAAGGAGGCGGATCATCGCAAACATCTGGGTTGTTGTGAGAATTAAACGAAACAAGACACAACAGGTGCTTGGTGCAGTGGGGGCAGCTTATAGATACCGGATTGAACAAAAAATTTGTTTGGGTTTATGTGAAAGCCTGAACAAACTTTTCAGCCAACCCAATAGTTATCATTTGTGTGGTTGTTATTATTTCCAATATAACACCTACCCTGAACTTTGCAGTTAGAATAAATGTTTTCAAAGCACTTTGATCCTGCTTTCCAGCTCTTTCTTCATTTTGCTTTGTGGTGTGGCAACACTTTGACTTTTCTGTTGGCCTCACTAGCAATGAGAGTCCAGAGGGTAAGGCCGGTGGGCCCTTCATCATCCCACCCCTTCAGGTGTCTGGAAGGATTCAGGCCTTGGTAAATAACTGCCGACAAGCAAAGGCACTGTTCCCCGCCCCTTCTCCTGAAGGCAGGGCTATAAGCTACCAGACGATCCCTGGGGGGACCAGCTCAGCCTCTGCTCATGTCTGCAGGTGCGGGAATGGAAGGAGCAGGGCAGCAAGACCTTCATGTGCACGGGGCGGCCTGGCTGGCTCACCGTCTCACTGCGGGTTGGAAAGTACAAGAAGACACACAAAAACATCATGATCAACCTGATGGACATTCTGGAGGTGGACACCAAGAAACAGGTGAGAGAAGTGGCAGGGCTCTCTGGCTCTGGGAGTGGGTGGGGAACTGCACCTAGTGCAGATGACTCACAGGGAGATCATTTTAGCCAAAGGCATCCCAGAGTGAACAGGACCAAGGCCCTTGGTCATCACAGACGGCTCTGCCCACCATCGTCATGCTGCAGAGCCTCACAACTTTGGAAGAGACTGGTCATAGCCCCATCTCACAGGTGGGCAGACTGAGAGCGCAGGGCGATTCTTTGATTATCTGCCACTCCACAGGAAGACAGGGATGGGGAACTCATGGGCAAGAATGAGCCTGTTTACCTCTTCCCAGTAAGGAAGTGTGCTGGTGAAAATGGAACTGTGGCGGTAGCTCAGCGGAGAAGGCAATGGCATCCCACTCTAGTACTCTTGCCTGGAAACTCCCATGGACGGAGGAGCCTGGTAGGCTGTAGTCCATGGGGTCGCTGAGTCGGACACGACTGAGCAACTTCACTTTGACTTTTCACTTTCTTGTACTGGAGAAGGAAATGGCAACCCACTCCAGTGTTCTTGCCTGGAGAATCCCAGGGATGGCGGAGCCCAATGGGCTGCCGTCTATGGGGTCGCACAGAGTCGGACACAACTGAAACGACTTAGCAGCAGCAGCAGCAGCAGCAGCAGGTAGCTCAGAGGGTAGGCCGCGTTCCAAGCTTTCTTGGGACCCACTTGTTAATAGCCTTAAACGTGTTCATCCTCTTTGGTCTATCTAATATTTCTCCTACTTGAACCGGGCTCTCAGAAAAGGGAAATAAAGACAACAAGAGAAAGAGAGGGACATTACATCACAACTTTATTTTTAATCGAAGACGATATGATATCCGATCGTAGGGAGTTGTTATATATGGTATAGCCACGTGATGGCATTTTGTTGTGACGCCTTGTCCAAGTTACTTAATTTCCCTGTGCCTTTTCCTCCCCCTTAACAGCGTTATTGACATATACTTGACATATAATAAACTGTACATAGAGTTTTTATACATAGAACATGTATCATGTACCCTCTCTCTTTTTGTGTATGGCTTCTTTCACTCAGCATAATTATTCTGAGATTCACCCATGTATCAGAAGTACATTGTTTTATTGCTGTGTAGTATTCCAATCACAGCTTGTTTATCCTTTCACTTATTGATGGACATTTGGGTTGTTTCCAGTTTGGGTCTATTACAAGTAAAAGGGCGAGGAACATTTGGATATAGTCCAAATTGTTGTGTGGACATTTGTCTTTTGAGGTAAATACCTGGCAGTGGAGTCACTGGGTCATGTGGTAGGTGTATGGCTAACTTTCTAAGAAAACTGCCAAATTGTTTTCTAAAGTAGTTGTAACATTTACATCTCCACAAGTGTTGTAGTTGCTCCATATCATTGTAAACTTGGCATAGTTAATTTTAGCCACTGAATTGTTGTAGTTATCTCAGTGTGGCTTTTAACTGTTAATGACTAATGAATGATGTTGGGCATCTCTTCACGTGCATATTTGCTGTTTATATGCCTGTGGTGAAGTACTTGTTCAAGTCCTTTGCTAAAAATTTTTAATTGGGTTGTTTGTTTTCTTGCTATGTATTCTAGAAACAAGACCTTCTTCAGATATACAGTTTGCATATATTTTCCCCTGGTGTTTGGCTTGTCTTTTGAAAACCGGAAGTTGTTTTAATTTTGATGAAGTCCAGTTTAGTAATTTCTTTTATAGATTGTGCTTTTAATGTTTGACTTAAAAAATCTTGCCCTGCTCCATGTCTCAAAAGTTTTTCTCTTTGTTTTCTTCCAGAAGTATTATATTTTTAGAGTTTACGCTTAGAACTATGATTCATTTTGAGTTTGCATCTGATATGAGATATGGGCCCCCAGTTTTTTTTTGCACATGGATTTCCAATTGCTCCAGCCTCTTTTGTTGAAAAGACAATCCTTTCTCCGCTGAATTGTGTTTGCACCTTTGCTGAAATCAGTTGTCCATATTTTCAGGTCTTTTTCGGGACTCTGCTGTTCTGTTGATCTATTTGCCTGTCTATATGCCAAGAACACATTGTCTTGAATACTACAGCTTTATGTTAGTAAGTCCAAAACAATGAGTTGGGAAGTATTCCTTCCTTTTCACTTCTCTGGAGGAGTTTGTATAGAATTGGTTTTGTTATTTAAAAGTCAGTGGAATTAACCAGCAAAGCCATCTGAACCTGGAGTTATCTTTGCAAGCAAGTTTTTAACTACAAATCAAGTTTTTAAAAAATAGATATAGTGCTGTTCAATTTATTTGTTTCTTCTTGGCGAGCTGTGGCAGTTTGTGTCTGAAGGTATTTGTCCATCTTATTGAGTGGTGTGGGTGATTGACGTAAAGTTATTGTAATGTTCCCTTACCGCCTTGTGGACATGTGTAGAGTCTGTGGTGATGTCATGTCTTTGATTCCTGATACTGACCATTTGTGTCTGCTCCCTTTTCTCCCTTAGCAATCTGACTAGAAGTTAATCAGTTTTACTGATCTTCTCAAAGAACCAGCTTTTGGCTTCATTGATTTTTCTCGCTCTCTTTTTTTTTGCTTTTCTATTTCATTGACTTCTGCTTTGATCTTTGTTAATTTCTTATGCTGACTTTGGGTTTAATTTTACTCTTCTTTGTCTAGTTTTTTAAGGTAACAGCTGTGGTCATTGACTTAGACATTTCTTTATTTCTATTATGGATGTTTAGTGCTATAAATGTCCTCCTAAGCACTGTTTTAGAGCTGTCCCCAAATCAGATATCTTACCTTTCCATTCAATTCAAATTACTCTCTAGTTTCATTTTTGATATCTGCTTTGACCCAGAGGTTTTTTAGAAGCATGTTATTTAGTCTCCAAATATTTAGGAGTTTTCCAGAAATCTTACTATTACTGATTTCTAGTTTAATACAGTTGTCAGAAAACATACTTTATATGATTAAAATGCCTTTTGGCTTACGGAGACTTACTGTATGGGCTAGAATACAGTCTACTTGATAAATGTTCCTTGTACCTTTTTTTTGTTTTTGAACCTTTTTTTTTGCTTTTGAATGTATATTCTGTTTGAGGATGATGTGTACTGTAAGTATCAATTAGGTCAAGTTCGTTGATAGTGTTGTTCAAGTTTTCTATATCCTTATGAATTTTCACTCTGCTTATTCATATCAGTTACTGAAAGGGGGATATTGAAATCTCTGTCTGTGATTATAGATTTGTTTTTATCTCTTGCACTTCTTACAGTTTTGCTTATATAATTTGAAGCTCTGTTATTAGATATACAAATGCTTGGAATTTTTATTTCCTCTTGATTAATGGATCCCTTTATCATTGTGAAACTACCTTTTTAAAAAAGTTTCGTTTATTGAAGTATAGTTGTTTACACTGTTGTGTTAATTTCTGCTGTACAGCAAAGTGATCCAACTATATGTATATATTCTTTTTCATTGTGATTATTACAGGATACTGAATATAGTTCCCTGTGCTATACAGTAGGACCTCGTTGTTTATCCATTCTAAATATAATAGTTTGCATCTGCTAATTCCAGACTCAGTCCATCCATCTGCCCTGCCACTCGGCTTGGCAACCACAAGTCTGTCCTCTGTCTGTGAGTGTTTTTGTTTCACAGATAAGTATATATGTGTCATTTTAAAATTTAAAGTGTAATTGATTTCCAGTGTGTTAATTTCTGCTGTACAACAAAATGATTCAGTGATGTGTGTGTCTCTGTGAAAGTGAAGTCACTCAGTCGTGTCCAAGTCTTTGAGACCCCATGGACTGTAGCCTACCAGGCTCCTCCGTCCACGGGATTTTCCAGGCACGAGTACTGGAGTGGGTTGCCTTTTCCTTCTCCAGGGGATCTTCCTGACCTAGGGATCAAACCCAGGTCTCCCGCATTACAGGCAGACGCTTTACCATCTGAGCCACCAGGGAAGTCAAGCTGTGTGTCTCTATATAAATATATATATATATTCTTTTTCATATTCCTTTCCATTATGGTTTATCACAGGATATTGAATGTAGTTCCCTGTGCTGTACCATAGGACCTTATTTATCTGTTCTGTGTATAATAGTTTGCATATGCTAAACCCAGGCTCCCAGTCCTTCCCTCCCCTGTCGCAACCACAAGTCTGTTCTCTGTGTCTGTGGGTCTGCTTTCTGTTTCACAGATATGTTTATTTGTGTCATAATTTAGATTCCACATAGAAGTGATATCATACGGTATTTTTCTGACTCCCTTCACTTAGTGATAATCTGTGTCCATCTATATTGCTGCAAATGGCATTATTTCATCTTTTTTTTATGGCCGAGTAGTGTTCCATAGTATGTATACTCCCCATCTTCTTTATCCTTTCACCTGTCAGTGGACACTTAAATTGTTTCTGTGTTTTGACTATTGTGAACAGTGCTGCTGTAAACATATGGCCGTGTGTTACTCCTAGGTCATATTCTTTGTTCAGAAATCTACTTTGTCTAAGTGGCAGCATGGTGTATCTTTTTCCATCATTTTCCTTTTAATCTATTTGGAGCTTTATATTTGAAGTGTTTCTTGTAGACAGCACATAGTTAAGTCTTGCTTTTTATCTAACATGACAATTTCTGCCTTTTAGTTCAGATTTAAGACTACTTACATTTAATGTTATTATTGATAGTTTAAATTTGTTGCCTTGCTCTTTGTTTTCTGTTTGTGCCGTTTGTTCTTTGTTCCGTTTTTCTGTCTGTTTTTTGGATTCAGTTCAGTTCAGTTCAGTCGCTCAGTCGTGTCCGACTCTTTGCGACCCTATGAATCGCAGCACGACAGGCCTCCCTGTTCATTACCATCTCTTGGAGTTCACTCAGACTCACGTCCATCGAGTCCATGATGCCATCCAGCCATCTCATCCTCAGTTATCCCCTTCTCCTCCTGCCCCCAATCCCTCCCTCTTTTCCAATGAGTCAACTCTTCGCATGAGGTGGCCAAAGTACTGGAGTTTCAGCTTTAGCATCATTCCTTCCAAAGAAATCCCAGGGCTGATCTCCT
>SJYX01000517.1:25781-39275 GCA_006410675.1 Oreotragus oreotragus
AGCTCTCACATCCATACATGACCACAGGAAAAACCATAGCCTTGACTAGACGGACCTTAGTCGGCAAAGTAATGTCTCTGCTTTTGAAACGCTGGACTGGAAGAAACACAAGCTGGAATCAAGATTGCCGGGAGAAATATCAATAACCTCAGATAGGCAGATGACACCACCCTTATGGCAGAAAGTGAAGAGGAGCTAAAAAGCCTCTTGATGAAAGTGAAAAAGGAGAGTGAAAAGGTTGGCTTAAAGCTCAACATTCAGAAAACGAAGATCATGGCATCTGGTCCCATCACTTCATGGGAAATAGATGGGGAAACAGTGGAAACAGTGTCAGACTTTATTTTGGGGGGCTCCAAAGTCACTGCAGATGGTGATTGCTGCCATGAAATTAGAAGATGCTTACTCCTTGGAAGAAAAGTTATGACCAACCTAGACAGTATATTCAAGAGCAGAGACATTACTTTGCCGACTAAGGTCCGTCTAGTCAAGGCTACGGTTTTTTGGATTAGTGAATAGTGTCTATGATTGTTTTAGCTCTTGTTGACTTAAAGCTGTAAGTCTTTGTTATTTTAGCAGTTGTTTCAGGATTTATGGTATATGCTTTCCTTGTCACTGTTACTTCAAGTGATGGTGTCCCATTTGATGTGTAGTGTAAGCGTCTTAATATGCTTCCTTTTCTCCCCTCCCACCTCTGTGCTAGTGTTGTCATCCTGTTATATATGTTATAAGCCCCACACTACATTATTGTTGTTACTAGTAGTTATCTTTTAAAGAAATTGAAGTAAGAGAAATCTTACCTATTTACCCATATGGTTACCATTTCTTCATTTTGAAGATTTATATTTCCATCTTTTTCATTTTCCTTCGGCCTGAAGAACCTCCTTTGACACTTCTTTTTTTTTTAATCTTTATTAATTAATTTCTGGCTGCACTGAGTCTTCATTGCTTTGTATGGGGTTTTTCTAGCTGTGGCGAGCAGGGGTTCCTCGCCATAGCAGTGCATGGGTTTCTCGCTGTGGCGGCTTCTCTTACTGTGACACATGGGCTCTAGAGCACAGGCCTCAGTACTTGTGGCTCATGGACTCAGTTGCTGTGCAGCAGGCAGAATCTTCCCAGACAAGGGATCGAACCCGTGTCTCCCGCAACGGTAGGCAGATTCCTAACCACTGGACCACTAGGGAACTTCCGTCTTGATCGTTTTTAAGTGTGTCATTCAGTGGCATTAGACCCATGCGACTGTCATCCAGTCACCACCTCCATCCATTGCCATAACTCGTTTCCTCTTGTAAAACTGAAATCCTCTACCCACGAAACAATAGCTCCCTAATCTTCCCTCTCCCTAGACCCTGGCAACCACTTTCTACTGTCTGTCTCTATCATGTTGACCACTCCAAGTACCTCGTGTAAGTGGATCGTGCAGTATTTGTCTTTTTATGACTAGCTTATTTTCCTTAGCAAAATGTCTTCAAGGTTTATTCATGTTACAGCACATTGCAGAATTTTCTTCTTTTTTTAAGGTTGGGCAATACTCCATTGTATATCTGTACTACATTTTGCTTATGCATTCATTCATCCATGGACACGTGGGCTGCTTCTATGTTTTACCTATTGTGAATAACGCTGTTATGCACATGGGTGTAGAAATATCATTTCAAGACCCTGCTTTCCATTATTTTGGGTATATACCCAGAAGTGGAATTGCTGTCTCACGTGCCAGTGCTATCTTTAATTTTTTAAGGAATGGCTGTACTGTTTTCCATAGTGATTGCACCATTTAACATCCCTACCAAGAGTGCACAAGGGTTTTAGTTTTTCTAAATCCTTACCAGCACTTGTAATTTTCTGGTTTTGTTTTGTGTTTAATAATAGCCATCCTAATGGCTATGAGGTTGCCTTCATTTCTGAAAGATATTTTCAGTGGGTCTGAAATTCCAGGTCGATGGGTCTTTTTCCTTCAGTACTTTGAAGATGCTCCAGCATCTTCTTACTTGTCTAATAAGAAATCTCTCATGCTTTGTGTGTAACATATCTTTTTCCTTTGGCTACCTTTAAGATTTTCTCTTTATAACTAGTTTTAAGCAATTATTATGATGTATCATGGTATAGTTTTCTTCATAATTCTTGTACTTGGGAGCCATATAATTTTTCATCATATTTGAAAATTCAAGGGTCATTATTTCTTCAAGTAGTTTTTCTTTCTCTTCCTCTCTCCTTTGAGGACTGCTATTACACGTAAGTTGGGCCAGTTGAAGTTGTTTCATAGCTCAGCTCACTGACACGCCATTCATAAAAGTCCCCCCCCATGTATATTTCATTTTGGACAGTTCCTATTGCTGTGTATTTAAATTCACTGCTCTTCTGCAGTGTCTAATTTGCCATCAATCCTAACCAGTGTATTTTTCATCTCCAACATTGTGGTTTTCATTTCTAGAAGTTTGATTTGGATCTTTTTACTGCCTTTTAAATGTCTCTACTTAACTTTTTGAACATAAGGATTATAGTAATAATTATTTTAATGCCCTTATTTGCTGATTCTAATATCTATCATACTGTTCATGGGGTTCTCAAGGCAAGAATACTGAAGTGGCTTGCCATTCCCTTCTCCAGTGGATTTGACCACTTCCAATTTGCCTTGATTCATGGACCTGACATTCCAGGTTCCTATGCAATATTGCTCTTTACAGCATCGGATCTTGCTTCTATCACCAGTCACATGCACAACTGGGTATTGTTTTTGCTTTGGCTCCATCCCTTCATTCTTTCTGGAGTTATTTCTCCACTGATCTCCAGTAGCATATTGGGCACCTAATGACCTGGGGAGATTCTCTTTTGATATCCTATCATTTTGCCTTTTCTTACTGTTCATGGGGTTCTCAAGGCAAGAATACTGAAGTGGCTTGCCATTCCCTTCTCCAGTGGACCACGTTCTGTCAGACCTCTCCACCATGACCCGCCCGCCTTGGATTGCCCTGCAGGCATGGCTTGGTTTCATTGAGTTAGACAAGGCCCTGGTCCTAGTGTGATTAGACTGACTAGTTTTCTGCGAGTATGGTTTCAGTGTGTCTGCCCTCTGATGCCCTCTTGCAACACCTACCATCTTACTTGGGTTTCTCTTACCTTGGGCGTGGGTTGTCTCTTCACAGCTGCTCCAGCAAAGCACAGCCGCTGCTCCTTACCTTGGACGAGGGGTATCTCTTTACATTACATTATTGCTTTGTTTTATGCTTTTTGCTTCTGTTTTGTGTTTTGACTCCCAATCAGACTTGCATCCCCCGCACTGGAAGATGGGATCTTAACCACTGGACCACCAGGGAAGTCTTGGTTACTCCTTTTTTTTCAATGAGTGATGAGAGTGGAGGTAACACTTTGTAGTGCCATTAAGACACTAGTAGTAGTAGTAAAGTCGCTCAGTCGTGTCCGACCCTTTGCGACCCCATGGACTGTAGCCCACCAGGCTCCTCCCTCCATGGGATTCTCCAGGCAAGAGTACTGGAGTGGGTTGCCATTTCCTTCTCCAGGGGATCTTCCCAACCCAAGGATCGAACTCAGGTCTCCCGCATTCCAGGCAGACGCTTTAACCTCTGAGCCACCAGGGAAGCCTTAAGACACTAGTAGATACGTTTTTAAAAGACGCAGCAGGCTTTTTAAATGTTAATATTAATAATGCTCCAGAAATTGAAGCCTTTGCTTCTATGTGTGTTCAGTTGCTAAATTGTGTTCGACTCTGCAACACCAAGGACTGTGGCCCACCAGGGTCCTCTGTCTATGAGATTATCCAGGCAAGAATACTGGAGTGGGTCACCATTTTTTGCTTCTATAACATGATGCAAAAATATAGACATCGAATTAAATCATGTAAGGGAGAACATAATCTCTTTTTTTACATTTACAAATTTATTTTTTATTAAAATAATTTTTTTGCCCAACATATTACAGACAGAAAACTGTATAAAATTGATGTATACATTAACAAATTATTGAAAGTTGAACATCCTTATAACTCCCACTTAGGTCAAGATATGGAATTTTACCACCTACCCCAGATGGCGTATACGTGCCCCATCTTAATCACAAGACCCTTTCTACCCCTCTAGATATAATAACTGCTTTTCAAAATCCTTTTAGGGGCTTGGCAAGCAGAGCAGTTTAAATGTGACAGGTCGGGCTTCCCTGGTGGTCCAATCATTAGGATTGCCTTGCAATGGAAAAGACACCGGTCTGATCCCTGGTCCAGGAAGACTGCACATGCCGTGGAGCCACTAAGTTTATGTGCCGCAACTACTGCGCCTGTGTGCTGCAGCTATTAATACTGAGCCTGCACGCCAAGAGACTGCGCTGCACAGCGAAAGTAGGCACCGCAGTGAGGAGCCCATGCACTACCACTAGAGAAAGCCCGCACACAGCAACGAAGACGCACCACAGTCGAAAAATAAAATAAATACATCTTTTTTAAAAAAGAAAAGGAAAAAGAGGACAGGCCTAGGCAGAGCACAGGTCCACTGAAAAAAACTCTGACTTTACCCATGCCTCTGAACATTTCAACACCAGGACTGGGTGGGGGAGAAAATGGGAAAGATACAATGTGGATTTCAATTAGGTTTTAACTTCAATCAAAAGGGAATTTTGTGTTTGAACTTTCATTTTTCCTTTTCATTGTCGTAATAATTTGAAAAGTTATTGTTTAAAAATTGGGCATTTTTATTTGATGATATGGTATTACACAACATAATTTCATCCTATAAGCTTATCTGTAACTTAAATTGGTTGTGTTGAACATCCTGAGTGGCCATAACATTAAGTTGGATAGATTTAGAGAGTGAATTTGAAATCTCTTATGTCAGATGAACGTGGAGTTAATTTAATTAATATCCATCTGTTTTGTTCAATTCAGAGTATTCTGAAGGCAAAGGCTTCCAGAAAAGTATTCTTTAAAATTTCAGTAGTTATTGTTGGAGTGTCTCCAGAAGTCAGGAGGAAGACAATCCTGATAGACTTATTTTTTCCTCCCCAGAAGGGCCAGCTCTACAGCTGTTTGACAAAAAATAAAACTCCAATGTGACAACGAAACCATAGGCCAGGGAGAGTAAGGAAAATTACTCCTCAACACCCCCATGCACTACATCCTTGCCAAATACCAAAAAAATGGGGGAATTTTCAACATCTCATAGAAATACAAAGAAATCTTTGTCCTCTCATTATCTTTCATAAGTTTCTTCATAAAAGCAGAGGAGGAAATATTTAGTTCCTGAAATAGCAGGAGTCTAATGTCTATTTGGGTCTCATTACTTGGAAGGAGTCAAGTCATAATGACCACTGCAAACATGCACTTTGCCTTTCTTGGGCTTTTGTGAGTCAGACCAGTGTTGGTTCTGAATTGAACTCAACCAATTCTCTCTGTGGCTCAGATGGTAAAGATTTTCAGCTGGTAAAGAATCCGCCTGCAATGTGATTGGGAGACCTGGGTTTGATCCCTGGGTCGGGAAGATGCCCTGGAGAAAGGAATGGCTACCCACTCCAGTATTCTTGCCTGGAGAATCCCATGGAGAGAGAAGCCTGGTGGGCTACAGTCCACAACTGAACAACTAACACTTTCACTTACTTTCAATTCTCCATACGCTAAGTTACCAGGGTTATTGTTTAGAGCGGGGGCAGTCTCACTGAGACAGGAAGACAGCAAGACAGCCATTTTGAAAGGACCGGGGAACAGCCTTGCACAAAACAGCCCTTGGAAGCTAAATAGGAGCTTGAGTCCCAGAGACAGGGGTGAAAAAAAGCAACAAAACAAAAACACACTTGCAGGAATAAAAGACTGACTTTATCTCTGCTACGCTAAGGAGTATACCTAGCTGCAACAAGAAGATCAACTAAGTATTTTAACTTTATCTGTTTCTGTCCTTTCTTGCAGAAAATCATCATGCATTCCTTCTCCTTCACACAAGCTCTTTCTGTTCTCGACAGCCACCATGGACCCATCTGCTACTGATTTTAAAAGTTTGATGGACTTTCCTGGTGGGCCAGTGGTTAAGAATTCTCCTTACAATGCAGGGGACTTGGGTTTAACCCCTCATTAAGAAACTAAGATCCCACATGTGCTGTGCTTAGCCGCTCAGTTGTGTCTACCTCTCGTGGCCCCATGGACTGACGACCCCACATTCCTCTGTCCTTGGGATTTTTCAGGCAAGAATATTCGAGTGGGTTGCCATTTCCTCCTCCAGGGGATCTTCCCCACCCAGGGACCGAACCGTGTCTCCAGTGTCTCCTGCATTACAGGCAGATTCTTGGTAACTATGTGCTGCTGAAACCACAGAGCCTGTGCTGTTTAGAGCCTATGTGCCTCAATGAATACTCAGCACAGCCAAAATGCTAAAATATTTTTTTTAATGTTTGACAACTGTTGGAAATTATCAGTAATCATGGGACAAACTCTCCTTATTGTTATAAAAGCAACTCACCCCCTACTACTTGGGGAGCTGGCATTTTTCTCCTTGCCTTCCCTCTTGTGTACAAGCTGTCTGCTTTAATACAAAGCTTTGCCTGCCTAAGACTCTTGTGGAATCAATATTCATTTCTATGGTACCACTGTCCAAGGATCTGGAAAGGACGTGGTAATGCCATCCTGAGCCATGTTCTGAGATCCAAGTTGACCGTAATAAAACTGATTCTTGGAATGGATATGGGCATTATTTTTATTCATTTACTTTTGGCTGTGCTGGGTCTTTTTTTTGCTGTGTGTGGGCTTTGCTCTGGTTGTGACGAGCGGAGGCTATTCTCTCTCTGCAGTGCGTATGCCTCTCATTGCAGTGGCTTCTCTTGTTGCCAGGCGCAGGCTCTGCGGCACACAGGCTTCAGTAGTTGTGGCATATGGGCTCAGTAGTTGCCACTCCTGAGCTCTAGAGCACAGGCTCAATAGTTGCAGTGCAGGAGCATAGTTGCTTCACAGCATGTGAGATCTTCCCAGATCAGGGATCAAACCCACATCTACTGCTTGGTGGGTGGACTTTTTAACCACTGAACTCCCCTGAGCCTTGATATGGGCATTATTAATTGGGCATTCTAGATATCAAAAAGATTTTATCCATTTGGTAGAGGATGAGGGTAATGTGAAATAAGAACCGTTAGGAATAATTTCCAAGGTGGGCTTCAGCAAATTACGAGAGTATGTTGGTAGCACATATTGAGGTCAACAAGGCTGGAGGAGGCATTTTTTGAAGGCAAGTCTAGAACCTGATATGAACAATGAAGTTTAGATATACATTAATTATATCCATGCAGCAACTTTGCATGCTGTGCTGTGCTTAATCGCTCAGTCATGGCCGACTCCTTGCAACCCCATGGACTGTAGCCCATCAGAAGCCTCTGTCCATGGGGATTCTCCAGGCAAGAATACTGGAGTGGGTTGCCATGCTCTCTTACAGGGGATCTTTCCCAACCCAGGGATCGAACCCAGGTCTCCCACATTTCACCAGATTCTTTACCATCTGAGCAACCAGGGAAGCCTGCAGCAAATTTATTTTTTTTTAATAGAATAAACCAATCTTGAACTCAACCCTGACCTCTTTCTGAGAAAAGGGGTAGTCTAGTTAAAGATTGCAACACCTTACCTGTCACCCTTGTCCCTTCACTGAAGCAGGTTAGATTTGAATGATGTGTGTGCAATTCAGACAGCCTTTTCCCAGTGTTGCCATATGTAAAATAATAAGTCACTGTAAAAGGAGAAGAAGGATTAGTATCCTTCCGTTCTTTCACTCTTGAGCCTTATGCTCTAAATCTGTGCCACGCTGGCTTACCTGCAACTGCCACCACTCTCTTCTTTCTAAGCCAGCTCAATAAAGACCATGCTGATTGTATATGGAATCTAGGGAAAATGTACTGATGAACCTATTTGCAGGGCAGGAACAGAGACCTGGACATGGAGAACGACTTGTGGACACAGGGTGAGAAGGGGAGGGTGGGACGGATTGAGAGAGTAGCATTGACTTATCCACACTACCATGTGTAAAATGGATAGCTAGTGAGAAGCTGCCATACAGCACAGGGAGCTCAGCTGGGTGCTCTGTGATGACCTGGAGGGGTGGGATGGGGGCGTGGAAGAGAGGCATAAGAGGGAGAGGATATATGTATCCATATGGCTGATTCACACAGTTGCACAGCAGAAACTAAGGCAATTATGTGTTGTGCGTTAGTCACTCAGTCATGTCCGACTCTTTGAGACCCCCTGGACTATAGCCCACCAGGCTCCTCTGTCCATGGAATTCTCCAGGCAAATACTGGAGTAGGTTGCCATTTATACTTCAATTGAAAAAAAATTGTTTAATGCTTGCTTGTATGCATTATCGTGTTTGTTTTTATGCCTACACATTTATTTTTTACTCTTTCCCCCATTAAAATTTAAGCTCTATGTTCTAGGGCAGAGATTCTGTTTTCTTCTTCTTTTTTTTTTTTCATTAATTTTTATAAGAGTATGGTTGCTTTACAATATTGTATTAGTCTACTGTTCAGCAAAGTGAATGAGCCATACATCTACATATATCCTCTCCCTTTTGGACTTTCTTCCCATTCAAGTCACCCCTGAGCATTAAATAGGGTTCCCTGTGCTATTATACAGTATGTTCTCATTAGTTGAGATTCTGTTTTCTATACCACTTAATCACCTAGAGCTGTGATGATCACAATAATCAATAGATACTGTTCATTCACTGGCTATCTGCTTCTCTTCAAATTTTTTTAACTCTTTATTTTGTATTGGTGTATAGCCGATTAACAATGTTGTCATTGTTTCATGTGGACAGTAAAGGGACTCAGCCATACATATACATGTATCCATTCTCCCCCAAACTGCCCTCTCAGCAAGGCTGCCACATAACATTGAGCAGAGTTCCATGTTCTATACAATAGGTTCCTTGTTGGTTATCCATTTTAAATATAGCAGTATGTACATGTCCATCCATAACCCCCTAACTATCTCTTTCCTCCGTACTTTCCCCACCCCCTGACCCAGCAACTATAAGCTCATTCTCTAAGTCTGTGAGTCTTTTCTGTTTTCCAAGTAAGTTCATTTGTATCATTTTTTTTTAGATTCCACATATAAGGGGTGTCATATGATGGTTCTCCTTTTCTGTCTGATTTACTTCACTCGTATGACAATATCTAGGTCTATCCATCTTCCTGCAATTGGCATTATTTCATTTTTTAATGGCTGAGTAATATTCCATTGTATACATGTACCACATCTTTTTTATTCATTCACCTGTTGATGGACATCTAGGTTGTTCCATGTCTTATCTATTGTAAACAATGCTGCAATGAACACTGGAGTACATGTACCCTTTGGATCATGTTTTGCTCCAGATATATACTCAGGAGTGGGGTTGCAGGGTCTTATGGTAGCTCTCCTTAATTTTAATAATCCTGAAGTGAGTTTGCAGTTTATTCCAGTATTTTTAAAAATTTCTGATTGCTGGTAGCTACACTTAAACATAGAGGATAAATAACAACCAAGGGGAGACTTTAAACCTTTAGAGTCATTTTAAATGTTTCAAATGAATATAAACTTTTATGTTCAATGTGTGCACATTGAGTAAGACCTGTTCTCTTTCAGGTCCTGACTTGATTCTTCACTCATATCCTTCTCGTCCTTCTGTTATTGAAACCCTGTACTGTCAAACATTACTACCTCTCTCTTAGCCTATGTCTCCGAGTTCTGAATACCTGCTTCCTCTTGATTACTGAAATAACTACCCTTAAACCCCTTTCTCTCTTGTACTTGACCCTGTAAAGTAAAGCAAATTCTAATCCTGGTGATAATTCTTTGTGCTTTAATGAAGACTATAAGATTGATTTACATGTCAGAAGAAGCGTCAAATATGGCCCATTTGACATAAGAAGTCAGTTTCACCCCTCAGATTATTCAATAACTATTTTTAACCACCTTGTCAGTGAATAGAGAACTAAATTGTGGGTTAGAGAGCAAAAAGGCCTTTAGGATTTCTCACAAAATGAACTTGAACTATTTAACTGGAAGCAAAGGGAACAGGAAAGAAATACTTTATTCTCTTCTAGTTCCAATATTCCACTTGAAAACTTTTTCCTTTCCTAGTGGGAAAGACTCCCACATGAAAACCAAAGAGCCTAATCTAAAGTATTCTGATCATAAAGGCAGTTATGGCTGTCCTCTCACTAGAGGGCTTTATGACATGTGATCACAGTGAACCCAGGAGTGAAGATGGAGTCCTCCAGGATGGCGACAAGCAGCATGCAATCTAGGTGAAGTCATGATTGGGTAAATGCTAGTAAAACCAGGCAAAATAAGTCCGGAAGAAGAACCAGTTATCAAAACATGGAGGAAGCAGAGAAAAGGGAGGCGGAGGGGAGAGGAAAATGAAGAAAAAACATGGCATCCAAGTAAGAGCTAGCATATTAAAGATGAAGGAGAACGTATTCTAGGGAAAGGGTCCCCAACCTCTGGAATCTAATGCCTGATGATCTGAGGTGGAGCTGATATAATAATAATAACAGAAATAAAGCTCACAATAAGTGTAATGTGTTTGAATCATCCTGAAACCATTCCCTACCCTAACCCCTAGTTTGTGGGAAAACTGTCTTCCACAAAGTGGGTGCCTGGTGCCAAAAAGGTTGAGGATCACTGCCTAGAGGGCAGTGAACTTGATGGGGAAAGGATCAAGGGACACAGCCCCTCAGTGATGAACTTACCCACACAGCTCACAATGAAGCATGCACTGAGGAGGGCTAAGCCAAGTATCGCAATACACCAGAGCCTCACCCGGAAGCAGGATTCTGCGTTCCCTGTCAAGTCAGCAAGACAGATGTAGTTACCAGGAGTTCCAGGAAGCAAGAGACCCTAAGAAGCTTAGAGCAATGAAGACATCAGATGAAGAATCTCAGAGTAATTAAAAGACTTAAATAAGAGAACTTAGGGGACTCCCCTGGTGATCCAGTGGTTAAGGATCTGTCTTGCAATGCAGGAGACACAGGTTCCACCCCTGGTCACAGAGATAAGATCCCACATGCTGTGGGGCAACTGAACCCACATGCCTCAACTAAGACCTAACACAGCCAAGTAAGTAAATAAGTATCTTTTAAAAAATAGAGAGAGAGCTTAGAAACACCGTCAAGATTAAATAACCAGGTAGTGGCTCTCAAAGGTGGAGCTAGTGGTGAAGAACCCGCCTGCCAGTGCAGGAGATATGAGACACGGGTCCAGTCCTTGGGTCACAAAGATCCCCTGGAGAAAAAAATGGCAAAGGACTTGAGTATTCTTGCTTGGGAAACTCTACGGACAGAGTCTGGTGGGCTACCGTCTATGGGGTCACAAAGAGCTGGACGTGACTGAAGCAACTTAGCAGCAGCTCTCAGGTCTTAAACAATCCAGGCAAAACTCATTCTCAGCCAAAGGTAATTTTCATTTCCTTCTTCTTTCTTCTTAATATTATAATCATCTGTTGATTTCTCCATCTTTCTCAAAATACCATTTCTGTCTCTTACTTCTCATAAGCCTCTGTGACATGTGGTTTCTTACACTTTCAAGTGAGTCTGGCCTCTGAGGGTCAGTCTCCCATGACTCCACAATGTGGTCCAGTCTCTTTCCCATCCATTTGTCTGTTGTCTACCTCTTCCCTCCAGATGACTCATCATTTCATCACACACTTATACCTTCCTTTCTTGAATGGAGAAAAGGAATACTTACCTTCCCGCACCATTCTGTGAGCTCCCTGTGTTCAGGAGGTCCAAGAGCCTCTTTCTCTCTCTGTCTCTGAAGATGTTACCCAGAGCTCTGGCTTCATTCAAAGAAGTCAGAGCTCAGAGATAAACTGCTGAACACTCTGATGTAACTAAGAGACATCCAATATAAAGGGCACCTTGAAAGAAGAAGTCGCGGTTTGGACTATAGTTTCCAGTGATTTTTAAATAGTGGGTAAAATGAAAGAGAAACTGAGAAACCTAGCCTAAACTCTTCATGAGAACTTCAACAAGAATACTCACATCATTTGTTCACTTTCTGACAGAGATTGTCTCTCTCTGATTCCTACTCAGAACAGAGTAGGAATCTTTTAAAAAATTATTTGTAAGAGGTAATTAATTCAGTGGTCCTTAGCCAATTGCAGGGGCTTTCCTTGTGGCTTAGTGGTAAAGAATCTGCCTGCCAATGCAGAAGACTTGGGTATAATCCCTGGGTAAGGCAGATCCCTTGAAAAGGAAATGGCAACCCACTCCAATATTCTAGCCTGGGAAATCCCATGGGCAGAGGAGCCTGGTAGGATACAGTTCATGGGGTCACAAAAGAGTCAGACATCATTTAACAACTAAAAAAACAAGCCAATTTTTACACTGAGTTTTATGTAAGACTTAACCCATGTGTTTAATAGTGTCCTAGGAAGTGAGCAAAAGTCTGATTGAATAGATATGACTTAGATAATAAGGGTTAATATAATAACTTACATAAAGAACCATGGACATTGTTTAGGAATACAATGCAAAGTGGAAGAGACTGGAATCCATCTGTAAAAGTGATAAAACATTCTTATTACATCAAGACCAAGACTGAAGAACATTTATTAATATATTACAATCTCCTTGATTAAGTAAGGAGGAACTTGAAGTGGTATAACATCAAGGGTGAGCTTTATTAATTTCTTGTTATTACTCAGGGGCTTAGGGATCCATCCTCATATACAGTTTCCAGAATGTAGAGTTTTCTGTTAACATTACATAAGTAAGTAAGTAAAGTCACTCAGTCGTGTCCGACTCTTTGTGACCCCGTGGACTGCAGCCCACCAAGGTCCTCAGTCCATGGGATTCTCCAAGCAAGAATACTGGAGTGGGTTGCCATTTCCTTCTCCAGGGGATCTTCCCGACCCAGGAATCGAACCCAGGTCTCCCGCATTGGAGGCAGACGCTTTAACCTCTGATCTCCACAATCTCAATTGAGTAACCACAAATACAAGAAACAAAAATCAAAACTACCACAGATGTATGACTATTTAACTCAGCAGGATTTGTTTGTTTGTTTTTCTGGCTGTACCATGCAGCATGTGGGATATTTACTCCTGGACCAGGAATCAAAGCCATACCTCCTACACTGGGAGCTCAGAGTCTTAAACACTGGACCACCAGGGAAGTCCCAACTCAGCAGAATTTTTTAAGTAATAGGATCAGTTCAGTTCAGTTCAGTCGCTCAGTCGTGTCCAACTCTTTGCGACCCCAGGAATCGCAGCACGCCAGGCCTCCCTATCCATCACCATCTCCCGGAGTTCACTCAGACTCACGTCCATCGAGTCCATGATGCCATCCAGCCATCTCATCCTCGGTCGTCCCCTTCTCCTCCTGCCCCCAATCCCTCCCAGCATCAGAGTCTTTTCCAATGAGTCAACTCTTCGCATGAGGTGGCCAAAGTACTGGAGTTTCAGCTCTAGCATCATTCCTTCCAAAGAAATCCCAGGGTTGATCTCCTTCAGAATGGACTGGTTGGATCTCCTT
>SJYX01000517.1:64967-91981 GCA_006410675.1 Oreotragus oreotragus
AATGCTATTCTCCCAAATCATCCCACCCTCTACCTCTCCCTCTCCCTCAGAGTGGAAATGATGCTAACTGATATGCAATAACTATTTTACCACAATTAAACTATTTTAAATTCTACAGTAAAAATAAGAGTCATGATGATAATACTAATATAGACCTTAATATATGCTAGGAGCTGTTTTTAGAACTTTTCATAAGTTAACTCATTTGATCCTCACAGTGATCCTTGAAGCACCATTATTATCCCCATTTTACAGATGAGAAAGCTGAGGCACAAAGAGGTAGAGTGGTGTGACTGTAGTAACATAAGTGGCAACACTGGGATTTGAAGACTGGCCATCTGTCTCCAGAGTCTGTGGTTTCAGGGACCTGATCCCAGTGCATGGACTCACTGCAGAGGCACTAAAAGTTCATATTCAAGGCAAGACTGTTCCATCAACTGTTAAAATGAGAAGAGGCTAAAATCAGAGTGCGAACTTGCTCCTGTGAACAAAAGCTTTCAGAAGGAGTTGTCTGGCCCAACTATTACCAGATGGGTTGGCTTGAGAAGTGGAGAGCCACAGCTTGAAGCTCCACGGGCAGATTTGTCAGGAGTCTCCAGCAGACCTGAGAGGGGACGTTGTCAATGTTTATTGTGAGCTTGGCACATGCTGTGCTCTCTTCTAAGAACTTACATATCTTAACGCAGCCAGTGCTTACAGCAATCCTATGAAGCACCTCTGTTTTAAAGGAGATGAAGGAATTCCCTGGTGGTCTAGTGGTGAGGACTCTGAGTTTTCACTGCTGAGGGCCGGAGTTCGATCCCTGGTTGGGGAACTAAGATTCTGAAATCTGCAGCCTGCAACCAAAAACTAAATTAAAAAAATAAAGATAATAGAAGGGTAGAGTGCTTAAGAACTTGCCAAGATCACATAGCTTGGTACAGAAGTTAGGAGCACTGTTTCTGAGGTTAGCAGAACCATTTCTGGAGAAGGCAATGGCACCCCACTCCAGTACTCTTGCCTGGAAAATCCCATGGACGGAGGAGCCTGGTGGACTGCAGTCCATGGGATCACTAAGAGTCGGACACGACTGAGCGGCTTCACTTTCACTTTTCACTTTCATGCATTGGAGAAGGAAATGGCAACCCACTCCAGTGTTCTTGCTTGGAGAATCCCAGGGATGGGGGAGCCTGGTAGGCTGCAGTCTATGGGGTCACAAAGAGTTGGACACGACTGAAGCGACTTAGCAGCAGCAGCAGCAGCAGAACCATTTCACTGTGGACCAGTGTTTGCCTTTTGCTGGTTCTAGGTTTGAGCCAGGATTCTCTGATCTTTCCTTGTTTGTTGAAAATTCTGTTTTTGAGAATCTTGAGCCTGAGTGTCAGGTTCAGAAACCCTTAGGAAAACTGCATCCCAGGACCAGGTCTTCAGAAGATGCCTGCGGTCGGGGAATCGCCCTGTTCACAGGAGCCAGTTTCTCTGCTCGGTGGTGCTGTTTTCAGTTGCTCAGTCATGTCGGACTCTTTGCAGCTCCATGGACTTCAGCACACCAGGCTTCCCTGTCTTTCACCAACTCCCAGAGCTTGCTCAAACTCATGCCCAGTGAGTCAGTGATGCCATCCAACCATCTCATCCTCTGCTGTCCCCTTCTCCTGCCTTCAATCTTCCCCAGCACCAGGGTCTTTTCCAACAGCTGACATCCATTCAGGTACCTCAGGACAGACTTATCCACAGCCTCAAGGAAATGAAAAGAAAAGGCACTTGTTCCCATCTATGAAGGCAACAGAACACTCATAGCTAAAAGCAAGGGGCATACATGTGAATATGTGTACACAGATATATATTCTCACAGATACATATGAGTATGAACTTAGATGCATATGTTATATATCATATGCACACACATGATTTGGGGAGTGCTAGAAAAATCACTGAAGGAGGAATGGAAATAAGTGGCATCTTGTCAGAGACAGAAAAAAATGAATCTAAGAAGAGTGGTAATAAGAAATAGAAAGATTATGGGCTTTGGAGTCAGATGGCCTTAGGCTCAAGTTCCTGCTCTGCCACCCATTACGTGTGTGACCTCAAGTGAACTAATTAATCTCTCTGAGCTCTACTTTTTCATCCTGTGAAAGTGTTTGTCCCTCAGTTGTGTCTGACTCTTTGTGACTGCATGGACTGTCCATGGAATTCTCCAGGCAAAAATACTGGAGTGGGTTTCCATTCCATTCTCCAGCGGATCTTCCTGACTCAGGGATTGAACCTGGGTCTCCTTCATGGCAGGCAGATTCTTTACCATCTGAACCACCAGGGCAACCCTTTATTCTGTGAAATGGGTATAAATATTCCTACCTTATGCAAGCGTGTATGCTGAGTCATTAAGTTGTGTCTGACTCTTTGCGACCCCATGGACTGTAGTCTGCCAGGTTTCTCTGTGGGATTTTGCAGGCAAGAATACTGGAGGGAGTTGCCATTTCCTTCTCCAGGGGAATCTTCCTAATGCAAGACTGCATTGCCTATTTTGGTAGGTGGATTCTTTACCACTGAGTCACCTGGGAAGCCCATTTCTACCCTATAGGTTTTTGTAAAGAGAAAATGTGACAGGGAAAGAGTCTATTGGGACCTGGCCCATGATGCAGACATTCCGAAGTTAGCCCATCATTTTCCAGAAGTGGATCTTGTAGACAGCTCACAGCTTTGAGGGGCCTGGGACTAGTTCAGGTCTGCTGCCTAACCCTAAAGAGATTTTCTAACCCACTTTTCCTGACAGGGGTTTGCCTGCTGTGTACTGAATTCTGCAGATAATGGGCCCAAGGAAACCCAGTACAGTTGGCATGGCCTTGGTGCAATGAGTCAAGAGCCAGAGCTGCGAGATGCCTGGTTGGTTCCAGACCACTGGCATGCCCACACCCCTGCTGTTCACGCTGTCATCCCTACTCCCAGGTGAGAAGCACTTTGCACTGGAATCTCCACCTCAGAAGGAGGTAAGCTGTGTCCAGCCATCACCTGTGCTCACATGGTCTGTTTGACCTCATCTCTCCCCCACAGAGATCTTTGCCCAGCTGCTTCTGGGGGAATCCCTCTTGGGTGGTGCACGGCTGGGCTCTTCGACTGGGACTGGACAGGGGATGAGAAGCTAGATGGATTCTGTAGCTCTGTCCCTGGTTGATATTTTTCCCACACTGTTGCACCCAGAACATCTGCTCATATTGTTTATCAAGTGACTGCAAGGGTTTGGATGAAACATTCCTGGCCATGGGACAAGCTGGGAACCTGGCCAGCCTTTCAACTGGACTCATTCCACATTCTTTCTGTTTTGCTTTTCCGCTCTTCCCTCCATAGTTGTCTTTTCTCTGCATCTTCAGACTCTCATGTTCTTTTATCCCCTTCTGCATTCCCTACTGTGTATAGACTCTTTATTACCCAGGCCCACCCTCTCCTGCAGTGCTCTCTCCAAAGTTAATCCTTCCACCTGAATAACCAAGAGCTCTACCGCTCTTGGTTAGATGTTAGGAAGAAAACAAGCTAGTCTAGCCTGTGTTTGGAAATCATGTAGCTGCCTTTAAATCAGCAATGGCTGGCTCACTAGTTCTTTGCCTTTAGATAAGATATTTAATCTTCCTGAGCCTTAAGTACAAATTTTTTTAAATGCAGACAATGACAACTATTTGTTGGCCTAATTTCCACTTTCTCCATAAATAATGCCAAATCTCTTTTTCTTTCATTTCTCTTCTTCCTCTGCACCCCTACGCCCTTGAGCTATGCATCTTGGAAGCCAAGTCTGAGTATATAAAAGAAGAATAAAGCCTGTTTTGTGTGTGAAGAACTGAAGTAAAAGAACAGAGAACTCAATTCTGGCTCAGTTATTTACTGGGTGACTTTTGGCAAGTGACTCAATTTTCTTATTCTTTATGATCTTATCTTTAAAATGGCAATAAAAATGAAACCTCCCTCATCCCTAGGGTTGAAGAGAGGATTACACAAGAGAATATATGATAGTGTTTTACGCGTTGTGAAAATGTACACAGATAGGAGGCTCAGCCACTGTTGTGCTATTCCACCTTCCAGTTAGAGCGATGTCTTTCAAAAGCTAGTTCTCTCACTTGCTTTGTTTCCTTCTTATTCCTTCTTACTTCATGAGATTGTGAATTTGAGGAAAAAAAGGGAGTGGAGATGTGAGCATGAATGTCCATAGCAGCATTATTTGTAACAGCAAAAAAAGTGGAAACAATCCAAATGTCCATCAATGGATGAATAGAAAGACAAATTGTCATATATTCTTACAATGGAATATTATTTAGTAATAAAAAGCAATGAAGTGAACCTTGAAAACATCGTGGCAAGAGAAAGAAGCCAGTCACAAAAGCCACATAGTGTATGATCCCATTTATGTGAAACATCCAGAATAGGCANGGAATATTATTTAGTAATAAAAAGCAATGAAGTGAACCTTGAAAACATCGTGGCAAGAGAAAGAAGCCAATCACAAAAGCCACATAGTGTATGATCCCATTTATGTGAAATATCCAGAATAGGCAAATCTGCGGGAGACAAAGTGGATTGGTGGTTGCCAAGAGCTGGCAGAGGTGAGGATGGAGGGCAGGAATGGGGAATGACTGCTAATGAGAACAATTTTCTTTGGTCGGGAGGGGGTGTGATGAAATGTTCTAAAACTGATTCTGTTCAGCTGTGTGAATATACTAGAAATCGTTGAATGATATATTTTAAATGGGAGAATTGCATTGTATGGGAATTATTCTTCATAAGACTGTATATATATGCTGTGCTTAGTCACTTCAGTTGTGTCTCTNGGGAGGGGGTGTGATGAAATGTTCTAAAACTGATTCTGTTCAGCTGTGTGAATATACTAGAAATCGTTGAATGATATATTTTAAATGGGAGAATTGCATTGTATGGGAATTATTCTTCATAAGACTGTATATATATGCTGTGCTTAGTCACTTCAGTTGTGTCTCTTTGTGACCCAATGGACAGTAGCCCGCCAGGCTCCTCTGTCCATGAGGAGTCTCCAGGCAAAAACACTGGTGTGGGTTGCCATGTCCTCCTCCATGGGATCTTCCCAACCCAGGGACTGAACCCAGGTCTCTTGCATTGCAGGTGAATTCTTTCCTGTCTGAGCCACCAGGGAAGCCCAATATATATAAAACAGACTTTTTTTTTTAAAGGAGAGAAGATACAATTTTGCTTTTCTTCTTTCCCCCACCTAGTCTGATATCTGCAGGAAGTTCCCTTGGGGAAGATTTGGCTGCACCGAGTCCTCTGACTTGAGTCCATTTCCCTTGCACCATTGCTGTTTTCTCCCTTGTTGCCCTGGGAGGGGAGCAGATCCTCTGTGACAAGCCCCCTTTACTGCCCTGCTTTTGGCTCCATGCACTGAGGACTTTATTAAACTCCTGCCTCTTGTGCTAGAACATTGTTTCATGAGGGTGGAGAACTCACCCCTGGTACTCCTCCAGTGATAGACGCCGAATAAATATTGTTGAGTGAATGGTTGATGGGGAGGTTGAGGGAGGGGGAATGACTGCTAGTGGAAAGGGGTTCCTATTGGGGGTGATGAAATGCCCTAAAATCGATGCTAAGTGTTACTTACTAACAAAAGGGTTCTTGGGACTTCCCTGATGGTCCAGTGGTTAGGACTTTGCCTTCCAACACAGGAGGTATGAGTTCAATCTCTGGTGGAGGAGCTAAGATCCAACATCCCTTGAGGTCAAAAAACCAAAACATACAACAGAAACAATACTGTAACAAATTCAATAAAAACTTAAAGAAACTGGTCCACATCAAAAAATAAAAACAGAAAAAAGCCAAAGAGGGTGCTCCTTGGGTTCCTTTAGATATTAACCTCTAATATAGCAGTACTACTGAAAGGTTTGTATACACCTCCTCAGGGCCAGTAAGAACCTCAGGTCCAGTAAGTGACCTGGAAAAGAGCTGGTGGGCCATTAGTCACTCCAAGGCCTGTTAAGTTTCCAGAACCCACCCTCTCTCTCTCTATACCTCTGTGGCCTAAGGGAGCATTGATAGCATTAGAAGGGGAGGGTGACTGGGAAGGCTGGAGGATGGAGAAGAGCTCAAAGTTACTGCTTACAAAAGACCCCTAAGAAATGCCCATAAAGCATCTCCAACACATGAGGGTTAGTCACAGGGGCCTCCACCACCTTTTTGGGTCACAGTCAATGAGTCAAATATGCTCACCCCCTGCTGACCCCAGCTGCTCCCCAACTGCAGCGAGGACTCTCTCGGGCGAGGTGGGAGCACCAGCGTGGGAAGCTGGGTGTCACGTGATCACGCGGGGTCCTCAGCTGCAGCCCCTTGGCCGGGTGCCTCCACTGAGAGTGAGGTTCCTGAGTTGCGAGCTTCACTTCCCAGTCAGAAAGCCCTGCCAGGCAAAGTCAAGAAGACACCAGTGGCAGCATCATTAAATTATAATAAGCCCTGAAACTCACTCCTGGGTGAGTGAGAAGCCTGGGTCTGTTTGTCCTTGCAGTGGGAAGGAAGTATGTGATTGGCTGGCTGGGCTCGGCCTAGCAAGCCTTATCTCTGGCTGGTTATTATTTGATCAAAGAGGGCTTCCTCCTCCAGTGGTGTTTCAAAACTGTGTTGGGAGAGTTTGTTGCTGCCTGGGGATTTTTTTTTTTTCCCAAGGTTACTACTGAGCACCCAAAGTCCTTCCATTTCTGGCCATACAAACAAGCACCCAGAGGAGATTTTCTTTCATCCCCCACTCAGACTGGGGCAGTCTTCTTCAGAGTCTCCATCGGCTTTGCTTATCAGCTGTTTGGAAATAATTCCTCAATCAGCACAGAGTCAAGGATACAGGTATTTAAACAAAAAAAATTGGGGGTAAGGGTGGGGAGGAGATTCTGATTTCTTAGGAAATGAGGCTGGGGTGGGAGGGCTGGGGCAGGGCTGGGGTGGAGAACTGCCTGGGAAAGGCAGAGGACGTGGAGGAAGGAAGTAGAAGGAAAGTGATGTCAGAATCTTGGAATTCTATGGAAAGGCAGAGCCAAGTCATGAGATGTTTGCTCCTGGAGAGGTGTGAGTGTGATGGTGGGTAACACGGCATAGGTCTGCGTGCTTCTGTCCCCATGAGATCCTTCCAGGTCTAGCTGCTCCCTTGGCCTCTTTGTCATCCTCCTCCATGGCTCACTACTGAGAGGGTTTTGCACACTTGGTGAGAAATCCATTTGCTTCAGCTTGAAACACTGTCACATCTGATCTTCAGAAGTGTTTGTTTCTCGGTGGTACCGATCCTTGTGATGTTGGCATCAGATAAGGAAGAGTGGGCTGAGTTCCTTGTTTAGGAGAATTTGTTTCCCACTTTGTCTGGGATCTGTGTTTGATCTGCTTTGTCCATTCTTGTCCTCATCATAGTCCCACCTCAGTGGTGTGTTTCGAGCTTGAGACAGGCAGACAGAGCTTGATGTCAAAGAACTTCCTTGCTACAGATGAAAGCAAGGCTCCTTGTGGTGTGAGCAGGGACATAACCAACCACTCTTGGAGTGAAGATGAAAGAGAGATGAAAGGATGGATGCTGTCTTGTCTAATTGTTACGTTTACCTGAAGGCGGCTGAGGAGGGAGGATATGATGCAAAACAAAACAAAACAAAACAATTTTATTTTGGCATTAAGTGGAAAAGAAGCCTTTTATGGTAGGTGGCTCAGTGGTAGTGAATCTGCCTGCAATGCAGGAGATATGGGTTCGATCCCGATATGGGATCAGGAAGACCTCCTGGGGAAGGAAATGGCAACCTATTCCAGTATTCTTCTTGCCTGGGAAATCCCATGAACAGAGGGGCCTGGCTGGCTACAGTCCATGGGGTCACAAAAGAGTCGGATATGTCTTAGCAACTAAATGACAAATGGTAAATGGTTATTCTTAAAACCGATTTTTCCCTGTGCACTTTAGATGAAGAAATAGCCCTGCCGAGTGCATTGCCCTTCTGTCTCGGTGGCTCTCTTAATCTCCAAACGTTTTCATCTGTGCTGTCTTAATTCTCAAGCATTGCCCCTGCTCTGTTAGTTGCTGTGGGAGGGTATCAGGGCTTGGTCCCACGAAGCTGCCCCAAAGGGTGGGAGTTTGTTCTTCCTGCTGACACTGGGTGGTTCCCAGGGAGTTTCCTCTCTGAGCCTGCTGGATTTCTTGAGACTCTTCAGAGTCATTGGTCTGAGAAGTTCATCAAAGTGAATCCTGCTTCCGCTTCATAATTTTCAGGGAAATGTGAAGAGGTAGAGGGTGAGCCCAGAGCACAGACATATGGTTCCTGATCCTGATCTAGCACCTGACGTGGCAAGACCAGGCACCTTCCTGGGGACACTGGCTTTGAGCTGCTCTCTGTTCTCAAGAGCCCCGTCTCCCTCCTCCCGACTCCTCTTTTCCAACCGTCTTGGGCATCTGGTCCTACAGCATCACGGCCTGAAAATCTAAGCTAATGCCCACAGCTTAAGGGTATCTCCCTTATCTGGTCATCTGGTAATTTTTGTTACAAAGGTAGTAGAGCATGGGGGAAGGGCCATTCAGATCCATGGCTGACGTTTGCCTTTTCCACTTACTATTTAAATTGTCTAAGCCCTGTTTCGGGGAAGGCAATGGCACCCCACCCCAGTACTCTTGCCTGGAAAATCCAATGGACGGAGGAGCCTGGTGGGCTGCAGTCCATGGGGTTGCTAACAGTCGGACAGACTGAGCGACTTCACTTTCACTTTTCTCTTTCATGCATTGGAGAAGGAAATGGCAACCCACTCCAGTATTCTTGCCTGTAGAATCCCAGGGATGGGGGAGCCTGGTGGGCTGCCGTCTATGGGGTCACACAGAGTCGGACACGACTGAAGAGACTTAGCAGCAGCAGCAGCAAGCCCTGTTTACTCATCTGTAAGAGGGTTCTAAGACTTCTTTCTTGGGATTACCTTGGTAATAAAGAATCTGCTTTCGATACATAGCAGTGTGTGCCTACTGTGTGAGGGGCGTTGGGATGTAGTGGAGAATGAGGCAGAGAAAGCTCCCTGCCCTCAGGGAGGTTATAGTTCAACAGGGTGGGGGATGAGAGGTGGTAAACGAAGGAACAAAACAATCACACAAATAAATAGGTCGTCCTGCCTGTGATGAGAAAAAAGAACAAAGGACTTGATTCGGGTGGGGGTGGAGAGCTAGCTGAGAAAGTCCTCTTTGATGAGCCGAGTGGCTCCTAAGACTGAGTTGCTGCTGACTGGTGTTTGACGATTCCTTGACCTGCAGCAGGATTGAGGCAGATGGAGCAGGGGCCTCCCGACTCCCTGTCCAGTGCTCTTCCACCTGGCTGCCTCCACTGCTGGAGAGAGGCGGGGCCGAAACTCCAGGAGGACAGAGGAAGACCTGGCCGGTGGTGGGAGTCCAGTATCCTCTCTCCCCTGGGATTGTTTCTATCAGCTGAAAATCCCTAACCCTTCCCAGGGATGGCAGGGGTGACCGGGGGTGCAGAAAACAGGCTCTCTGTGTCTCTCTCCCCCAGGTTCCTGCACCTCCATCCTGGATGATTAACCCCCCGGGGCGGTCATCTCTGGAGGTGAAAGTCNCAGCTGAAAATCCCTAACCCTTCCCAGGGATGGCAGGGGTGACCGGGGGTGCAGAAAACAGGCTCTCTGTGTCTCTCTCCCCCAGGTTCCTGCACCTCCATCCTGGATGATTAACCCCCCGGGGCGGTCATCTCTGGAGGTGAAAGTCCAAGCAGGGACAGGTTGGGAGGAGAGCGGCGGGGGCGGGGCGAGTATTTCCGGGCGGTGCGTCATCTTCTCTGGCTGCCCAGCAGTGCGCTCAAGACTGTCCCGCTTCCCCACCCACTCAGCCTCCCAGGAGCACCATGTTCCTTTCCCACTGCACACAGTGGCTTTTGTGAGCCCTCTGGCTGGGGCTTCAGTGACAGCTCTTGTAAGGAGCTGGTTAGCATTTTTTCCAGACAAAGCCAGAAGTTCCGGGAGGTGATAGGAAGCCCGAGCCTGCAGAGAGTGATGAAAGGAAATGGTCAGTCTCAGGTTCCTGAAAGAACAGGGTCAACATCTTTGATTCTTCTCCACCTTCCCACTGGGGACCTTGTGCCCATGCCCTTCAGAAACAAATCAGTTCTCCCTCCACCCCCTCTTCCTTAGCTAGGGCTTCATTCTTTTGCCTTCATGTCTGCTAGCCAACTCCTGCCTGTTGCTTGCTGGTCACAACAAGGCTTCGTAGGACCTCCCAGGGCCATCAGTGTTTTAGCCAGAGATGGCTGAAGCGAGCAGGCATGGCAGTAGCAGCAGCAGGATTGATAGCTTGAGGCACGTAACTGTCTTCACCTGGATTCAGAATTTCAGACCCTGTTTGATGGGAGAGTCACAGAAGACTGGATGTTGAGAAAGGAGAAGAGATGCCATGCTGTAAATAACACACTAGACAAGACCATTTCCAAGAAGACTTTAAATAGCGAGTGGTACCCTGAGGTCAGAAAAGAAAATGGCAGGATGTTTGCAATGGGAAACTCACCTTCACCATTCAGTTCCCAGAACCCACACCCCCGGTAATCCCATCAACGTGGAACCTAGTTCTTCAGCCGCTGAGCAATATTTCAGATGTTTAACGGGGCTCCTGGTTGTCACACTGAGTCAGCTAATGAAAACGCTCAATCATCACCCCTGGGCTCCTGTGTTGTCTCCCCACCCTCCCCTCCCCGTCTCTCAGCGCGTTTGCTGGGTGAGCTTTGCATCTGGCTTCCACCCAGTGGTCGGTGGGGCTGGCAGGAAGTTCAGCTGAGGTTGGCTCTGTCTATTGGGCTTCAGCGTCCTGCCAGAAATCAGGTTGACCAAAAAAAAACAAAAAACAAAAAAACAAAACACCCAAAATGAGTCTTGAAAGAAAGCAACATGCGTTTTCCTGTGGGTGGACTTTCTCTGCAGGGAAGGGGAGCTTGCTGTGGAGCTTAACCCTGGGAGCTCCTGGTAACAGCATCAATGATGTTTTCCTTTGAGTCAGTTCCAGAGTGTGACTGTGANCAAAAAACAAAAAAACAAAACACCCAAAATGAGTCTTGAAAGAAAGCAACATGCGTTTTCCTGTGGGTGGACTTTCTCTGCAGGGAAGGGGAGCTTGCTGTGGAGCTTAACCCTGGGAGCTCCTGGTAACAGCATCAATGATGTTTTCCTTTGAGTCAGTTCCAGAGTGTGACTGTGAGGAACAAGGGCCTGGGAAAAGTGTAAACCTTGGAACTGAGAACCCTTCTCGGTCTTGGCAGTAGGGCAACAACAGGATGATCGGGCAGCAAGTGGGCAGGAGGCTGGGTGCTGCCAGTTGTAGCCCTGCTCCTGCCCAAACAGCTTCAGGGACCAAGGGATCCGACCTGAGGCATCGCTCAGTGGTCCCTCCGCACCTGCCCCGAGCAGCAGCAATCCTGACCCCCACCGAGCTCCTCTTGGGCACATTTTAATTATCTTGTGGGCTGATACTCAGGACGAGTCTGCCAGGTAGGGTGGAGGTGGAGCCCCTTTCACTCCACCAGGCAGAAACTGCATGCATGATCAGATAATAGGGAATGTGCCCTCCACATCCTCAGATCACAAGGGTCCTTGGGGTGGTGCTGTGCGTCCCTTGTGCTTTGCCATGACTCCTTCCAGTGCCCCTTTGCCACACAACCACATCTGATTAGCTCTGTGACCCGGGGCAACAAGGCACAGACACCGCTCTCAGGAACTCAAAGCCCAATGGAAGAGGTGGGTCATTAAGCAAGCAGCGGACTGTGGCCTTACAGTGTGCAGAGTGCCGCCCTAGAGCAGAGCAGCTTACTCTCAGGGAAACTGCTGTCCCCCCATTTGCACCCCCTCACTCCTCCCTATCCTCGCCCTGGAATATCTTCTCTGTTTAAGCTGAGTCTCAAGCCTAACTCTTCACGCAACTCCAGTGGCTGCTCACAGTACCCAGACTCCAGACTGCAGATAGGTGCCGGTCTATGAGGTTTTTCTAGTCTATGGTGACATCAGAACTGAGGACAAAGCAGCAGCTCTTTAAGATGGCCATGGATATTCAATTTGAGAAATTTCCCATTGTTCCGAGAAGCTGTCGGTCCTGCTTGTTGGGCTGTTAAAACATTCTTTTCTTTCATTACATGATAATGTTTGTAGACTGTCAGTTTCTGCTGACTTGAATTTGAATATTTTGACTGGGCTGAATAAAAAAAAAGCAATAGTTCAAGGCTTGGGAATCATTGCCCAAAAAGCTGCTCATCACTGAAAGTAGCACCTATGTCCAAACCCAAGCAGGAGCCCCCAGGGGATCTGTCTTAGTATCTGATTTTCCAGTCTGCAGCAGAGTGGCAGAGCTGCTGTATTCAAATTCCACTCACTTCCCCAAGACACTTAGCTGCCTGTGGCAGTCCAATCCTTAAATAGACTCTACTGTTTTCTTGGCGGCCCAGGCTCCTGTATGTTTAATGCTTTGAATATCCAATTTCTGGGTCAAACTCATGAAAATCTAAAAGGGAATTATCCGTCTCAGAAAGCAATTGGAGTGGAAAGAAAAGCCATTACTACTCACTGTTATCAGGATGTTTAATTTTTCATTAAAATTTCAAGATAAAAGTTGATCTTGCAGAATTGTGTTAACTGAGAGCCCCATCTTCCACTGAGATGCAGCTTAGAGACTTACTGGAAAAGATGCTGGTACTCTAGCTCAAAGTTGCCTTTTGGGGGGCCCTCTGTCTACATTCTTAGGTTAGAGGGCCTTGGGGTCCAAGCATCTGCTCTGGTTAGATGAAGTCTCATATTGCACTTGGTTACCCTGCCATTCCAGGTATTATCTAGGGCATTGAAAATACTCCCTGAAGCTTGATGGATAGAAGAAAATGTCCACCAGGCAAACCAAATCCCAGTAATATTATACAAGGTGGTAAAGTCCAAATTCTTGGGCTAAAGTTGAATGTCTGTGTTAACAGGTGTTTAAAATGAGTGACTCATACAAGGTTTAGCTAGTTAGCTGTAAGAAGTGCTTTGTTTGACCTGTTTTGCAATGTGGGCTTTGCTCTGTGCTGGCAATCGCAAAGGAGACCCTCACATTTGGACTCAGTGCTTTCTGGGGTGAGGGATATAACTTCTGTGTGTTTCTGGTGGGGACCCACTTCTCCTTCTGCCCATCTCTCTGGGTCCCAGCATGTCTCTTGACACATAAGAGGTCAAAAAATTGTTGATGGTGACAATGACAATGCAAATGACTAATATGTTTTAGAGAGACAGTTTTTGGCAATTTCTACTTGAACTAATATGACCACTTAATCATTAATATTTTTAACTTGCCTATTTAATTATTAAAAGAAAAAAANCTGTGTTAGAAGAAAAAAAAGTACTCAGCAACACTTGTTCAAGATGGCAAGGCAGTCTTTACTCAAGACCATGGTGATAAATATAGGGACCATTGTAATGGGATTTTGCAGTAGGGGAAAGAGAGGGGGCTTAATTCCAAGTACAGCCTGGACAAGTGGGGTTTTATAGCCAAGGAGCAGGTTGGGGGTCAGTGGGAAGAAAATTGCCAAGAGGAAACATCACAGATGAGGGAGATTCTGGGTGGACTGACCTCATAGGATTCTTTGCTGAAAGTCTAAGGTGTTGGATATCACCTGTGGTGGGGAGGTGGGGGGGGATGGCAGAGGTCAAAGGTAGGAACTCTGGTTAAACTGACTCAGCAGCATTCTTATGAGAATTGGATTTTACAAGAAATCACACATGCAGGCCTCAGGCCTCAGAGAAGAGAAGGTTCAGGACTGTGACTAAGGTTTGAATCTTTGTCATTCTTCAAACATTTAAAGCCCATATTTAGAAAATTGCATACAGACTGAGGAAAATTCACCTACTGGTCTAAGATAAGAATCATATGTTGTTTCCAGAGGGATTCTTTCTTCAGTGTAAGAGAGAAATAAGAATTTTTATCTACTGTGTTTTTAATGCCTTGGGGCTGCCCGAAAAAAAGCTGTGCAGTGAGGAGGCCTTGTCCTCCATGGCTCCAGCCCACACCAGCCTTTGCTCACGTACCAGCTAAGCATTATAGAAACCACCTTTGTTCTTGCCTCCCACCTTCCCAAAGTTCAGCTCTTACCTTTCAACCCAGGCTCAAGGTTCTGAAGAGTTGATCTTTTGCTTTAAAGCTGATATTCAGGCTCGAGAGCCACTCTGATTAAACAGCTGGGCACCCCATATGTTCACTTCCTCAACGAGGCTTCAATAGATGTCTCTGAGTTGGCTCCGACCTGTGATTCACGTGTTTCGCCTCTTGCCAGTGAACTCAGACATTTGCTTGGGAAGAAAAGACTGAAGTTTTCAGGCTCAGTGGTGGAGAGAGGAAGAGTTTTAGCCATCAGAATGCCTCGGCTTACTTTGTCCTTCAGTCTTGCCTACCTTGGGCCTGCTGGGATGGAGGTTATGTGGGTCTGTTCGCATGCTGGCCGGTGAGATAACCTGTCATTACAATGTGAATGAGACCGTGGTTCAAACAGAACACCTGGCTGTTCAGTTGCTCAGTCACGTCTGACTCTGCAACCCCACGGACGGCAGCACACCAGGCTACCCTGTCTGCATCAGACTCTCCTGTTATCTTCAGTGATGGTTAAAATTCAGTTGAAAAGTTGAGTTAGTAGAGTCATAACTCCCACCAGAATTTCATTGTCTATTTCGCCTTTTTAAACTTAGTTAACTCACTTGCTGTCTTTCTGTCTCTTATACACATCTAGATGTGTATAAGAGACAGCCTCCCATCTCCCTCCCCATCCCACCCCTCTAGGTTGTTATAGAGCCCCTGTTTGAGTTTCCTGAGTCATACAGCAAATTCCCATTGTCTATCTTGCTAGCCTCATCTGCAAAATAGAAACGTTATACTTTGTTGTGAGGACCTAATGCTTAGTGTATATAAAAGCACATAGATCATAGTAGACATTCAATAATTAAAATCATTCCTCTTTTCTCTCCCCCGCCCCAAGTGCCAGCTCTGCACAAAGCAATAACTTTGCCAGCCTTGCTCTTCTGTTTCTGGGAATCTGCTTTTATCCTACCATGTGCCTGCAACTCCACCCTGTCAAGCCAATGGGGATATGTCATTTCAAAAAATAAATCTCTAACTGTTAGTTTCAAGGAGGGCTTGTATCACTAGACTCAAGTTGACTTGGTCCATCCATAAAGGGACTGCCTCTCCTTAGCAAAGAGAAAAGATTCTCCAATACCCGGAGACTGCAGATGCCGTTGTTTGCTGTTGGTTTAGCATAAAAATGACTATAAGGAATTGAGGATGAGAGAACCCTCACTCTGTGGGCTATCAGGACTCCTGGGGCATGGATAAAGTCATGGGTTTTATCATCTCTCCTGGGTTTTAAGTGTCTCAAAGGGCAAAGACCATGTACTGAACATCCCTGGCAGGTCCAGCACGATCTCCTTCAGGAAAAACACCCTGGTCTTTTGTAGACTGACCCAGTGAGAGAAACGGTGGTGCAGTGATAAAAAGTTAGGCAAGAGAGTTTGAACCTGCATTTTTCCCCTCCATTTAGACCCTGACCAGGGGCGCCAGGGCTCATGAAGGCCGTGCAATTCTCAAAGGGAAATGGTTCACGCTCAAATTCCAACTCTGCCACTTACTCTCCAGTTGATCTTGGGCAATTTATGTTACCTTCCTGAACCTGAGCTGTCATACTGGTGAGTCTGCAATCAGAAGGGTTCCTCCTCATAGGGATGTGAGAATTAACTATAAGGACATATGGAAAGCATATGGCACAATTCTGGTAAATACCAAGTATTCGATAGAAATCCATTTTTGTAATAGTAGAAAGGAAATTAAATATGACTATTAAAAACAATACATATAGTAGATGTTAAACAGACAACAAAAAGATGGATGAAAAGGTATGAAATTGACTTGCTATGTTACTGATAAGAAAATAGGCTCAGAGAAAGAAAGAGAGTGGGAAGAGGTGCCCAGGACATCATTGCTTGTTAATGCAGATCTTGCATCTCTAGATTCCCCTTCAGATGCTGGCTCTACCATGCTAGAGCTGCCTGTCTGTGTTAGAAGAAAAAAAAGTACTCAGCAACACTTGTTCAAGATGGCAAGGCAGTCTTTACTCAAGACCATGGTGATAAATATAGGGACCATTGTAATGGGATTTTGCAGTAGGGGAAAGAGAGGGGGCTTAATTCCAAGTACAGCCTGGACAAGTGGGGTTTTATAGCCAAGGAGCAGGTTGGGGGTCAGTGGGAAGAAAATTGCCAAGAGGAAACATCACGGATGAGGGAGATTCTGGGTGGACTGACCTCATAGGATTCTTTGCTGAAAGTCTAAGGTGTTGGATATCACCTGTGGTGGGGAGGTGGGGGGGGATGGCAGAGGTCAAAGGTAGGAACTCTGGTTAAACTGACTCAGCAGCATTCTTATGAGAATTGGATTTTACAAGAAATCACACATGCAGGCCTCAGGCCTCAGAGAAGAGAAGGTTCAGGACTGTGACTAAGGTTTGAATCTTTGTCATTCTTCAAACATTTAAAGCCCATATTTAGAAAATTGCATACAGACTGAGGAAAATTCACCTACTGGTCTAAGATAAGAATCATATGTTGTTTCCAGAGGGATTCTTTCTTCAGTGTAAGAGAGAAATAAGAATTTTTATCTACTGTGTTTTTAATGCCTTGGGGCTGCCCGAAAAAAAGCTGTGCAGTGAGGAGGCCTTGTCCTCCATGGCTCCAGCCCACACCAGCCTTTGCTCACGTACCAGCTAAGCATTATAGAAACCACCTTTGTTCTTGCCTCCCACCTTCCCAAAGTTCAGCTCTTACCTTTCAACCCAGGCTCAAGGTTCTGAAGAGTTGATCTTTTGCTTTAAAGCTGATATTCAGGCTCGAGAGCCACTCTGATTAAACAGCTGGGCACCCCATATGTTCACTTCCTCAACGAGGCTTCAATAGATGTCTCTGAGTTGGCTCCGACCTGTGATTCACGTGTTTCGCCTCTTGCCAGTGAACTCAGACATTTGCTTGGGAAGAAAAGACTGAAGTTTTCAGGCTCAGTGGTGGAGAGAGGAAGAGTTTTAGCCATCAGAATGCCTCGGCTTACTTTGTCCTTCAGTCTTGCCTACCTTGGGCCTGCTGGGATGGAGGTTATGTGGGTCTGTTCGCATGNCCTCTTGCCAGTGAACTCAGACATTTGCTTGGGAAGAAAAGACTGAAGTTTTCAGGCTCAGTGGTGGAGAGAGGAAGAGTTTTAGCCATCAGAATGCCTCGGCTTACTTTGTCCTTCAGTCTTGCCTACCTTGGGCCTGCTGGGATGGAGGTTATGTGGGTCTGTTCGCATGCTGGCCGGTGAGATAACCTGTCATTACAATGTGAATGAGACCGTGGTTCAAACAGAACACCTGGCTGTTCAGTTGCTCAGTCACGTCTGACTCTGCAACCCCACGGACGGCAGCACACCAGGCTACCCTGTCTGCATCAGACTCTCCTGTTATCTTCAGTGATGGTTAAAATTCAGTTGAAAAGTTGAGTTAGTAGAGTCATAACTCCCACCAGAATTTCATTGTCTATTTCGCCTTTTTAAACTTAGTTAACTCACTTGCTGTCTTTCTTATCTGATGAGCACACGTTGTGGTGTTTTTCTTTTACTCCCCTCCTCCTCTTTTGTTTAATCCCCTTCTAAGAAAGCATAGCTAGGATCATGACTTAAAGGAGGGATCTGTAAATTACAGGCCAAACGCTTCCCCCGCTTGTAAACAGAGTTGTGCTGGCACGCTGCCACATTGCTTTGTTCATGTCTTGTCATGGTTGTTTTCTACAACAGAGTCAAGTAGTTGTGACAGAGACCCTGCAAAGCCTTAAATATTTATGATCTGACCCTTTATAGAAAAAAAAAAAGCCTACTGATTCCTAATTTAGAGTGTCTGCGTTGGAGTTAAAAACATCTTGGTTCAAATCAGGTCTTAGTTACTCACTCGCGTTGATATTGGAAAAGCCTCATCACCTCTCTGATACCTAATCTGTACCATGGGGATAAGAAAGACTCACCTTGGAGAGTAGTTGTGAGAATTCAGTGAGATCGTATTTATAAAAAGTTGCAACTCTGTGCCTGGCACAGAGAAAGAGCTCGATAAATGTAGCTATTATGATGATCATTCATTCCTTTAGCCAACAAACACATGCCTAGTGCTTTCTCTGCACTGAGCCTCGGGTGCTGCAGCTGTGACCAGGGCATAGATGATCCCCACTCTCATGGAGCTTACATTCTAATGGGGCAGACAGACAATATGAAGAAAACAAATCAAGAGGTTATTTCCAGCTGGTGACGAGTGCTATAAATAAAACAGGATAGTATGAAGGAAGGTGACAAGGCAGGGGACAGAGTCAGCTCAGTTGCTACCTGAGCTGAGACTTAAACATAAGAGTGAGTCAGCCATGCAAATAGCTAGAGAAGGAATGTTCCTGGCCGAGACAATAAATACAGAAGCCCTGAGCCAGAGGTGAGCTTGGGATGGTCCAAGAGCAAAGTGATGGCCTTGGGGACTGGGGCACAGTAAGCAGGGGGCGATGATGTTAGAAGATGAAGGAGCAGAGGTCAGCACAGGTAAGAATGTGTCATTGCTTGGAGACCCTGGGAAGACGGCTTTTAGAGGCATGGATGCAATCTAAGATCGTAATGGGGCAGAAATGTAACTGAGTCCTTGGCCTCGTTCTGTGACCTTTGTTGTAAATGTATTATTCTTCCTTTTTTGGCTTCTGGCATTCATCACTGTTAGAAACAGGAGAAGAGTAGGGGCCCTAGTGAGCTGGAATCAGAGTGGCAAACCCAGCACACCACCCCAGCTGGGCACACCCACCTTGCCTGGGCTTTTCTCCTTACAGTACCTTTGACTCACCTCAAAGGTCTTCTGGCCGATGCTATTACCTCTTTGAAATCATTCTTTATCGGGAGACTTGAATGCTTCTCCAGGTGGAGCACTTAAGGTAAAAAACAGTTAATGTAATTTTAAAACCCCCTAACAAATTTCCCACAACTTAAGACAACCAGATAGTCATTTAGTCTCTAGGGTCACTCAAAATTCTTAGCTCAGTTCCCATAATTAGCATTTCTTTTGTATGTGAGCCAAGGAACAGGGGTGAAGAACCCTTGTGATAATATTGTACCTGTTTGAGGTTGAAAAGAAAGCTGTGATACAATTAGATAAACTGCCTTGAGTTGCCAATAATAACAGTCATACCGTATTTGCCAGTTCAAAGCCCTGCTGCATATGTGGCTCACTTACACGTAAAAAATGTGCATTTAGTTATCAACCTTGATTCTCTTGGGGTGATTCCTCCTCCCTCTTGTATTCTCTTCTTCATTCTCCTCCTCCTTCATTATCTTTATCCTCATCAAAACCCTTTATTTATTGACCCTCTTCTCTCCTGGCTAACAGTAATTAATATTTCCTTTACAATGTGCAAGTATGTGTTTCTGTCTCATTTTGTTTCAGACATTGTTAAAAAAGCAAGATATGAAGGTGGCTCTCTTCCATGCTTTCAAACACTGATTCTTAAAATCTGGGGTCCATAAATGATCATGGATAGGGGTCATGAGCCCCCTGAAATGGAATAGAAACTTTTTATATATACATTTTTTTAAAAGGGGAAAGTCTAGAGTTTCATTAGACTCTCAAAGTGTTCCCTGAGTCCAAGAAGTTACAAACTACTGCTTTAAAGACTTTACTGACTCAATCTGTAGTGTGAGTTTCAAAGGAAAATTCTAGAACTTTTCTAAGTGGAAAAGGAAAATTTGTTGAGTTGGAGCTGGGGAAGCCGGTGATTCTCAAAGATCACATTTATCAAGCATGATCTGTGAAAGCAAGTGGGATTGATAATTGGATCAAATGCAGCCTTCCTTTTTAAGGACCCACACATTTTCCTGGGAATTCTTATCATGACTGCAAACATTATATAGTTCTCATAGACATCGTCTTAGAGCCTTATGGATTTTAACTCTTATTCCTCAGAGTAACTTATAAAGTCTGCACAATTATTAGTCTCATTTTACAGATGAGGGAAATGGAGCACTCACAGATTAAAACCATACATTAAGTTTTATATTCAGCATCCCAAGACCCTTCATTGTTCTGGATAATATAGTTTGTCCAGCTGTAATTAATAGCTCAGAATAATTATCATTTTGGATCTGTCCAAACAGTGGCCATGTTGTAACCATGAAGCCCAGAATTCATTAATGACAGGATTTTTAAAGGTGGCAGTTCTGGTTTCATAAATAAAAGCAGATTGCAGGTCATGTGAAGAGGAGAGCCAGCTGACTACTTAATTTGAATTTAGCTGAATCACAATGGTTTATAAAGTGTGGCGACTGACCAAGTAGATAATTTTATTATTGTAGCTATTATTATCACTAAGAAATTTCTGCTGTGTACATAAGGCATGCTATTGACCTGTAGAGCTTAAAGATAGCTAAACCTTATCTTTGGGAGGCTAAAGTTCTTTCATTCCAGGAGTTGATCAGTTAGGGACTTTAGATATAATTCACCCTTTGCCTAGATTATATTTATTCAACAATTAATGAGCAGGTGACCTAGACATTTAGATGGCCAGTTCGCTAAGAAAATCACTTATAAATAATCTATAGGAAAACCAACATTGTGGATATTAAGGTTTGTTTAATCCCACCTGTATCCTCTAGTGGCAACTAGGAATTCTACAATTCATGTATGTGGGCTAAATTTACATACAGGGGTAAGATAGGAACACAGAACAGAGACCCTCTGGGAAAAAAACACTTTACATAATTTCATAAAGGGGGAAATGTTTTGCCATCTTCTAAGCAAAATTGAATATGCAACAGGAACAGGTGTTGTATAAATTATCTTAATTGAGTGAAGGGTCAGAGTTAATCCCACACCAAGCCAGCAGAATGACAAAGTGGGCCTAGGAGAGAGGATTTCAACCCATGACCCTCAATTACAGAAAGCCTGTTATTTAATACCTTACTTCATGTTGAAGGTCATCCTTGCCACAAATTTCAAATATTTTATGGAGGAATATGATGATGACCAGCAGAATGTTCTTGCCTGGAGAATCCCAGGATAGGGGAGCCTGGTGGGTTGCTGTCTATGGGGTTGCACAGAGTCGGGCACAACTGAAGCAACTTAGCAGCAGCAGCAGCAACAGTCAATTATAATATGCTTACTGGGGTTTCACTTTATATCAGGTAATTTAGATCACTGGAAACTGGGTTGATAACACTCTTTACTTTGGACAGATTTTCTTTTGGGAAAACTGTAAGCTAAAAGAGACAGTTTTAAGGAACATGTTTAGAATACCCAGCAGAATAACTTTCCCAAAAGAAAATCTTAGAACGTCTATGTCCCCAAAAGTAATGAAAGTAAATTTATTTAAAAGTGTTCTAAAAATGAGCCTTAGTTGAACTGCAATTGATCTTTCCTCTAATTAGATTTAATAAGTAAGTTTCTAGCTGACTTTGAACTCATTAGAAAAAAAGAACAAATGCAGAGTAGTTTTGTTTCTCCTTGTCCTCTTCATGAATTTTTTTTTTTTTCTTTTTGACAAAGACTGATTCTAGGAGAAGAAAAATAAAAATATGCTGTCTCTAGCCATGTCTAGCTTTCCCTTTCAAGTGTTTTCCAATTCCTTCCTTCAAGTGTATTGGGCCCTTGTGTGCTTTGCCTCGCTCTCGGTTGCGGCGTTCTTATCCATGGTGGACCACCTCCCACTGTGTTGCTGGTTACCACTGAGGAGCTGGGCCCCTGTTCTCCCTTGCATTATGTTGTTCCCACTACTATGGCTCAGGAAGAGGGTGTGGGAGAGGAATGGGAAACCTGCTTCCTACCTTCCTATCAGATTGGGTACATGCCTTCCCTGAGACACGTGAGTACTGAGCCCCCAAAACTCTAGGTTCATGTATCTCACCTTGAATATTTCCGTCCCTGGAGCTATCTGTGTCCAGGACTCTTGACAGGTGAAATAGCCATTCACACCTCCTTTCAGTTCAGTTCAGTTCAGTCGCTCAGTCGTGTCTGACTCTTTCCCGCCCCATGAATTGCAGCACGCCAGGCCTCCCTGTCATCACCAACTCCCGGAGTTCACTCAAACTCACATCCATTGAGTCAGTGATGCCATCCAACCATCTCATCCTCTGTCGTCCCCTTCTCCTCCTGGCCCCAATCCCTCCCAGCATCAGAGTCTTTTCCAATGAGTCAACTCTTTGCATGAGGTGGCCAAAGTACTGGAGTTTCAGCTTTAGCATCATTCCTTCCAAAGAAATCCCAGGGCTGATGTCCTTTAGAATGGACTGGTTGGATCTCCTTGCAATCCAAGGGACTCTCAAGAGTCTTCTCCAACATCACAGTTCAAAAGCATCAATTCTTTGGTGCTCAGCTTTCTTCACAGTCTAACTCTCACATCCATACATGACCACTGGAAAAACCATAGCCTTGAGTAGACAGACCTTTGTTGGCAAGGTAATGTCTCTGCCTCCTTTGTTAATTGTTAATTAATTGTGTCTTGTATTTAGACATTTAACAAATAGATCTTAAGCAACTGTTTTGCTCAAGGCACCATTAGGTGCTAGGGATACAAAGGAAGGGGATGGGAGATGTTAAGATAGACATTTAAGAGGGAGAGACGATGGCTAATTATATATGGCTAATTCTACAATTACCAGTTCCCTGGTGGCTCAGAGGTTAAAGCATCTGCCTGGAATGCTGGAGACCTGAGTTCGATCCCTGGGTCCGGAAGATCCCCTGGAGAAGGAAATGGCAACCCACTCCAGTATTCTTGCCTGGAGAATCCCATGGAGGGAGGAGCCTGGTAGGCTACAGTCCATGGGGTCGCAAAGAGTCGGACACGACTGAGTGACTTCGCTCACTCACTCACTCACTCAATTCTACAATTAATTACTGTTCATTATAATTGTGATACGTTCCCTGGAGAAGAAGCATATGACAGGGGACCTGCCTTAGTCTGAGGGTCAAAAAGCTTTTCATGAGGAGGTGAGATTTGAACTATGTTATGAAGCATGAGTGGGAGGAAAGAGAGGGCTGTGGGGGAGACCACTGCTGGCAGAGAAGGTAGTTTGTGCAAAGGGAGAGCAGGGTCCCTTTTTCTTAGGAACCGAAAGAAAGCCACGGTGACTGAAGTCAGAGAAAAAGAGGGCAAGTGGAAGGAGATGAGGGTGGTGAGATTAAAACAAGGATGGAATGTGCCAGGCACTGGCAGTTCTAAAGGAATAATTGAAAAGATTTTTCATCAGTTGGAGTGGGGATCAGGCAGAGAAATGGAGGTGTTTGACATTGTCTGTGTTGTACTTTCTTCATCCTGGCTGATGTGTGGCATGTTTGGGAGGGTGATGGGTAGGAAGCAGATATGAGGTGTCCTAGTTGTTAGCTGTTATGCTTACAGGGAAGATGGTGAGGTCCTCAAGTAACACAGTTCAGGTAGAGAGGAAGATAAAAGGAGATGAGTTTGAAAGCTGAGGTAAAATTGTCAGACGATAGTATTGGATCGAATGTGGGAAGAAGTTAAGAACAACTAAGTTCCTAGGCTCCTGGTCTGCTAAGGACAGAGTGTGGAATAAGAATGAAGGAGGGCCTTGAGCTAGCAAAAGATGCCAAGAAAAAATATTCAGGTAGGTAGAAAGCAATCTAGCAGGACATGGGGTTGATTGTGAAAGCTGAGAAAAGGCTTACACCCAGATCTTGAGCTTGCTTAACAAGCCATCACTATTCAATAATCTGGCAGCAGGTTATGCAACAGTAGAAAGGTCCTGGGTAAGTCCGGGCAAGCACAATTTAGCTCACATTAGGATCCCTCTTTCAGAAGACAAGTGCTTTGTTTTCAGTCAGCAACTCAGCTCCACAAACCATCTTGGATCACATGTTCCAACAAGTGACAGTGGTTTTCAGAGAAGTGGACTTAAGCAATATTTAGGAAGAAAAGGTTTTCCTAAAAGACATAATGTCTTCAGAGGTGCAATTCTAGGCACAACGAAGACAAACTTTTAGAAAAAAGAGTAGAGGTTCTTACTTGCAAGGCAGAAATAGAGACAAGATGTAGAGGGAGAAGGTATGGACACCAACACGGGGAAGAAGGGGGATAAATTGGGAGGCTGGGATAAACACGTGCACATGGCTATGCACAAAACAGATTTCTAATGAGAACCTACTGTGTAGCGGGGGGTGGGGGGAATTGTAGGGCACACATTAAGTCAACCTAAAAACTGCATTCTAATACACAGTAGGTACAGACAAATATTGTTTGATTCCACTTATATGAGGTACCTAGAATAGTCAAATTTATAAAGTCAGAAAGTACATTGGTAGATGCCAGGGACTGGTGTGGGGTAGTGGGGGATGGGAAGGGGGAAGGGGGACTTTGTGTTTAATGGGGACAGAATTTCAGTTTAGGAAGGTGAAAAATTTTGGAGATGGATGATGGTGAGAGTTATACAACATTGTGAATGTACTTAGTGCCACTGAAATGTAGTGTTAAATATGGTTAAAATAGTTTTATGTTGTGTGACTTTTACTACAACAAAAACATTTCTCAAAAAAGACAAATTTTATAATGTCATATAGGGTAGTTTTGGCCTGTTAGAGGCTCCTAAATCTTTTCATTCCAGACTGGGGCCTTTGCTTTATCCAGCCCAGTTGAAAGATTCACTGAGGTTGTTCTGATAGTCACTAGGGTTGTTCATAAATGTTTAGTTACCTTGTTTTGGGCACATGGTAGGATTACAGTTCCTCATTGTCTTGCTTACATATGATGCTTTATCTAATGAAATGGGAACAGAAGTGATGTGAATTAAGACCTAGTGCATGGTTCACTTCACTCTCTGGTCCCAGCCTCAGCAACCGAGGAAGCACATGTCAAGTGTGCATTGGAGCCTCCCTCAATGACTTTATGAAGGTGAAGGTGAAGGTGAAGTCGCTCAGTCGTGTCCGACTCTTTGCGACCCCGTGGGCTGTAACCTACTAGGCTTTCTCTGTCCATGGGATTCTCCAGGCAAGAATACTGGAGTGGATTGCCATTTCCTTCTCCAGGGGATCTTCCCAACCCAGGGATCGAACCCTGGTCTCCTGCATTGGAGGCAGATGCTTTAACCGCTGAGCCACCAGGGAAGCCCCCAATAAGCCCCTGTAATAACCCACAGTTTCCATGTAGCATAGGCAGATAATCTTTGTTGCAAGACTCTGAAACATTTGTTACTGAATTGCAACCTAGCCCATCCTGACCAATACCATGACATTCTCCCCAGAACAAAGTAACCTTAATGGCTCAAATGAGTTTGGAAGGTTTCAGGACAAATACTTTGCCAGGATTTCGGGTCAAAGGAATAGGATATTTCTTTTGTCTCTGGAGTCTATGCAAGAGGAGACCTCCAACAATCATAATAATAGTTACTATCTAGTAAATCTCACCACTTGGCAGGCAATATGCTAATTATCTGTATACATTATTTCATTTTACCTCAAAGTAACCCAGTAAGTAAGGGAATGTTAGCAAATCCACTTAAAATTTTTTTAAAATTTATTTTGAATTGAAGGATAATTGCTTTACAATATTGGTTTCATTTTTGCCATGCATCAACATGAATTAGCCATAGGTGTACATATGTAGCAAATCCACTTTTTAAATGAGAGAATAGGGACTCAGAGAGGTTAAATAACTTTCCCAGGGTCACACAGCTGGTAAATGGCAGAACTCTGACTGGAACCCAGTAGCTCAGTTGGTAAAGAATCCACCTGCAATGCAGGAGACCCCGGTTTGATTCCTGGGTCGGGAAGATCTGCTGAAGAAGGGATAGGCTACCCATTCCAGTAATCTTGGGCTTCCCTTGTGGCTTAGCTGGTAAAGAATCAGCCTGCAGTGTGGGAGACCTGGGTTCGATTCCTGGATTGGGAAGATCCCCTGGAGAAGGGAAAGGCTACCCACTCCAGTATTCTGGCCTGGAGAATTCCAGGGACTGTATAGTTCATGGGGTCACAAACAGCTGGACACGACTGAGTGACTTTCACTACACTTTCATGACTGGAACCTAGGTGGTCTGTCTTCAAAGCCCTGGCATGACTCTCAGACATTCTGCTGGAAGGACTCGGGGTTAGTCCACTGATATCCCGACTGGCAGCAGCTCAGTTTTTAAGCCAACCCCCTCTGAGTACACAGCTGGACACGACTGAGTGACTTTCACTACACTTTCATGACTGGAACCTAGGTGGTCTGTCTTCAACGCCCTGGCATGACTCTCAGACATTCTGCTGGAAGGACTCGGGGTTAGTCCACTGATATCCCGACTGGCAGCAGCTCAGTTTTTAAGCCAACCCCCTCTGAGTACCACTATCCTCAGCTCTTCATGGAGTGGGGTTTAACATGAAGATATACTTTTCAGACCTGGGATCTGGTGGCCCAGTCCTAACTCTCAAGCTCTCATCTACACTAACTAAAGAACATATGAGTCATACATTTGAGCTCTAGAACTGGAGGCATCTGATTTCAAATTGGGATTCTTCCACATACCAGATTACCTCTCCCCATGCCTCAGTTCTCTCATATGGAAAATGGGGATTTATGTATTTAAAAAAATTTTTTTTAATTTGCATTTATTTAATCGGAGGCTAATTACTTTACAATATTGTATTGGTTTTGCCATACATCAACATGAATCTGCCACAGGTGTACACTTGTTCCCCATCCTGAACCCCCCTCCCTCCTTCTTCCCCATACCATCCCTCTGGGTCATCCCAGTGCACCAGCCCCAAGCATCCTGTATCCTGCTTCGAACCTGGACTGGCGATTCATTTCATATATATGATATTATACATGTTTCAATGCCATTCTCCCAAATTATCCCACCCTCGCCCTCTCCCACAGAGTCCAAAAGACTGTTCTATACATCTTTGTCTCTTTTGCTGTCTCGAATACAGGGTTATCATTACCATCTTTCTAAATTCCATATATATGCGATAGTATACTGTATTGGTGTTTTTCTTTCTGGCTTACTTCACTCT
>SJYX01000519.1:0-27034 GCA_006410675.1 Oreotragus oreotragus
TTTTTTTTTTTTTAATTAAGTTGATAACTAACTCAGGCTCTTTAGGTGATATCGATCTGTTTGCATGTTCTATTTCTTCTTGAGTCAGTTTTCATCATTTGTGTCTCTCTAGGAAGTTCTCATATAATCTGTAGTATCTAATTTGTTGCCATGTAATTTTTCCACGGTATTCTCTTGTTACCATTTTTTGTTTTTTGTAAAGTGATGTCTTCTGTTTCATCCTGAAGACTCAAGTCTTCTCTCCTTTTGCCTTGAATGGTCTAGATAAGGATTTGTCAATTTTATTAATCTTTTCAAAGAATGAATTTTTTAAAAAACTTTCCTCATTTTTCTAGTCTCTACTAAATTTACTTCTACCCTAATTATGTAATCTCTCCTGCTTTGAGTTTAGTTTGTTCTTCTCCTTTTAGTTTCTTCAGATAGAAAGTCAGGCTGCTGAGTTGAGACTCTCTCTTTTAATGTAGGCATTTACAGGTGTAAAGTCCCTCTAAGCCCTGCTTTAGCTGCATCTCATGCTGCTGCGGCTGCTAAGTCGCTTCAGTCGTGTCCGACTCTGTGCAGCCCCCTAGATGGCAGCCCAACAGGCCTCCCCGTCCCTGGGACTCTCCAGGCAAGAATGCTGGAGTGGGTTGCCATTGCCTTCTCCGAGCTGCATCTCATAGACTTTCACATATTGTGCTTTTGTTTTCATTAATCTCAAAGTCTTTTTAAACTTTCCTTGTTATTTCTTTTTGACTCATTCATTGTTTAGAAGTGTTACTTAATTTCCACAAATTTCTGAATTTCCAAAATTTCCTTCTGTTATTGATTTCCAATTTCCTTATATTGCAGTCAGAGAACATACTTTGTATGACTTAAATGCATTGAGATTTATTTTATCACGTAAAATGTGGTGTATGCTGGGGAGTGTACGCTTGAAAATTGCATATATTCTGCTGTTTGGTGGAGTGTTCTGTAGATGCCTGTAGTTGGTTTATAGTGTTGTTCAAATCTTCTGTTTATTTCTTGACTCTCTGCTGTTCTACCATTATTGAAAGTGGGGTGCTAAAGTCTCCAACTATTATTGTTGAATTGTCTATTTCTTCCTTTAATTATGTCAGTTTTTTTGAGTATTTTGGGGCTTTGTTGGTAAGCAGATAAAATGTGTTTAAAGTTGTTATATCTTCTTAGTGAGTTGACCCTTTTATCATTATAAAACGTCTTTCTTTGTCTCTAGTAACAGTTTTTGTCTTAAAGTTTAATTTTTTTGATATTAGTATAGAGTCTGAGTGAACTCCAGGAGTTGGTGATGGACAGGGAGGCCTGGCGTGCTGCAATTCATGGGGTCACAAAGAGTTGGACACGATTGAGCAACTGAACTGAACTGAACTGATAGCTATTCCATCTCTCTTTCAGTGACTATTTTCATGGTGTATCTTTTTCCATCTTTTACTTCCAATCTGCTTGTGTCTTTTAATCTAAAGTGTGTTTCTAGTGGGTATTACCAGAGAAGGCAATGGCACCCCACTCCAGTACTCTTGCCTGGAAAAATATCATGGATGGAGGAGCCTGGTAGGCTGCAGTCCATGGGGTCGCTAAGAGTCGGAAACGACTGAGCGACTTCACTTTCACTTTTCACTTTCATGCATTGGAGAAGGAAGTGGCAACCCACTCCAGTGTTCTTGCCTGGAGAATCCCAGGGATGGGGGAGCCTGGTGGGCTGCCGTCTATGGGGTCGCACAGAATTGGACATGACTGAAGCGACTTAGCTTCAGCAGCAGCAGCAGCAGCAGCAGTAGCAGCAGCAGCAGTGGGTATCATCTAGTTGGATCATGTTATTTTTACCTATAATGCAATCTCTGCTTTTGTTGGAATGTTTGGTCTATTTATATTTAATGTAATTCCACTTATGTTTCCCTGTTTTGTAACATTACAAATGTTTTTGTTGTTTGCTTGTTTCTCCATGTGGATTCAGTTACTGTTATTTTCATTCAGCCTGAAGGACTTCCTTTACTATTTCTTATAGGGCAGGTCTGCTAGTGACACATTCTCTGTTTTTGTTTAACTGGAAATGTCTTCATTTTCTGTTCGTTTCTGAAGGATAACTTTGCTGCATTTAAAATTCTTGGTTGACAATCTTTCTTTCAATGCTTTGAATATGTCATTCCACTCCCTCTGACCTCCATGGTTTTTGATGAGAAATCAGTTTCTAATCTTTTGAGGAGTCCATATGATACATTGCTTTTTTTCTGATAGTTTTCAAGAGTCTCCATCTTTGGCTTTCAACAGTTTGATGATGGTGTGTCTGAATGAGTTTGTCCTTTTTTTACTTCATCAAACTTCTTAGATATATAGATTCATGTTTTTCATCAAGTTTGGAAAATTTTTGACGAGTATTTCTTCAAATATTCTTTTTGTCCCTTTTTCCTCTCCTCCTTTCTGGGACTCCCATTATATTCCTCACACTGGATAATTCAATTGATCTATCTTTAAATTGATTGATTATTTTCCCTGCCTGCTCAAAACTTTGTTGAGTCCCTGTAATAAATTTTTAAATTTCAGTTATTATATTTCAACTTTTGAATTTCTATTTATTTTTCTTTTCATACATTTCATTACTTTACTGATGTTCTCTATTTGGTGAGACATCATTCTCACACTTGCCTTTAGTTCCGTGGACATGGTTTCCTTTAATTCTTTTACAATATTTAGAACATTTGATTTAAAGTCTTGGTTAGGGACTTCCCTGGTGGTCCAGTGGTTAAGACGCCACATTTCCACTGCAGGGGTCAGGGCTTCAATCCATGGTTGGGGAGCTAAGATCTCACATGTTTGGTGGCGTGTTAAAAACAGAAAACAAAAACCAAGAAACAAAGCCTTGAATTGTGAAGTCTTGGTTAGGTAAATCTAGTGTCTGGGCCTCTTCAGTGATAGTTTCTATTGACTGACCTTTTTCTTCCTGTGTGTGTGTCATATGTTCCTTTTCTGTGTTTGCTTTGTACTTTTTAATTGAAACTGGGCATTTAAAATTATATAGCAATTCTGGAAATTAGATTCTTCCTCCTGCTCTGAGCTTGTTATTGTTTTTTTGTGTCAGTTTTTTTTTTTTTTTTTAGTGACTCCACTGAACTAATTCTGTGAAGTCTGTATCCTTTGTCATATGTAGGCCCTAAAGTCTCTGCTTGACTAGCTTAGTGGGAAGCTAATGACTATACAGAAATGCCCTTAACTGCCTAGAACCAATAAGTTCCCAGTCTTTGCTGATGGGCAGCGTGTGTGTGTTGGGGCATGTCGTTCAACTCTGCTTTAGCCCTTCAGTTCCTGCTTACATAACATATATAAACACTGAACTTATACGGCTTATAGACCTCACACCAAAGAGAAAAATAAAAGGGAACTTTGAGCTTTTTATTTCCTTGGAGAAGGAAATGGCAACCCACTCTAGTACTCTTGCCTGGAGAATCCCATGGAGGGAGGAGCCTGTTATGTCACGACTGAGTGACTTCACTTTCACTTTTGAGCTTTTTGGAGAATCTGTGGTTTCATAAGGAAAAGAAAAATAAGCTTCCAAAAAGCAGAGATAGTCTTGGGTAATATTTTTCAGCTGCCTGTATCAGAATTACTCGGGATGTTTGTTAAAAGTCAGGTTTTGGCTCCGTCCCAAATCTTTTGATTCAGAATATCTTTGGTGAGGTCCAGGGTCTGCATGTTACACTATCTCCCCAGGTGATTCTTACGTACACTAATGACTGAGAAACTATGAGAGATGATCCTGTAGGTGCCTTCATATCAGGGGCTAACTGGCTCATGATATTAACTATGCTCAAATATTAATCTCCCTTTTCAATGCCTGATCTTTAAAAAAATTTCTCTTTATTATTACGTTTACTCAAAGTCTACCAATTAGAGATTTATGTGCATCTATGAGAATATTTTTTAACAGCTGCCTGAGTTAAAGGATTAACATTTACTCACAGCTCTTTAAAAATTAATCTAATCAGTTTGCATTTATCCAAACAACTGATCATGGTGATTTACAAGGAAAGAACAACGTTTTGTTTTATTTTACTTTGAAAGGGAGATAGATACTTTTGTGGGATCCAGCAAATTTTAGGGGAAAAATAGGCCTGTGTTAATCTATGCAATAAAAGCATGGATTGGAAGGGACTATAGAAGAAGTTGCTAGATAAAGTAGTGGGTATTTGCCCCTTTCAAAATATTATGCAAACAACCAGAAAAGGGAGGAAACACATTTCTTTCTCCTTTTAACATTACCCTTTCTCTTAGGGCCTCAAATTCAAATCAATAAAATTTGTATTAAGGAGTTACTTCAGCTACTCTTGGGCAAGTTAGGCTCTTGCGGGTTGTCTGGAGACCTAATTACCACTTAAACCATCATGTGGAAGGCTCTTTATGGAAAAATGTCTTCTGGTTTACAAATAACACACTTCCTGATGTACTTTTTGATGCAGCCCATTTGAGAGTTTGAGGTTGGATCAGATTTGGATGCATGAAATTTATCTGTGCTAACATTCCAAGATGATTTCTCCCAGTCCTCTGTATACTTCTAGGCCATTTCTCCTTGGGGAGTTTTGTGTTTAATTAACACAAATTCAATGTTGAAAAAACAATTAAGGGAGTTTAGATTCTTATCAAATTTAATAAATTCAAAGAAACATGATTTTAAAAATTATTTCATGTTTTGGGTTTTTACTGCTTTGACTTGTCTCTATTAATGAGAGTAATCAATAGATTCTTCTTCCTTGTGCTTTCAAGCCAGTTTAGGATGCATTATCCTGCCTTCAGTTTCCAGAATTCTATTACAAATGCACAAACTAGTAGCTCACATTTCTTATTTCCTTCAAGGTATTGCACAGCGATGTACAGCCATCAAGTACCACTTTTCTCAGCCAATCCGCTTACGAAACATCCCTTTCAATTTGACGAAGACAATCCAACAAGATGAATGGCACCTGCTTCGTGAGTATTTCCGGGACGGGATCAGAGGGGAAGCGGTGTCTTGCTGAACAAAAAGCATTCCCACCAGCCGTTTCAGATCTGGACTGAAAGATGGTGTGCTGATCCTGTGTGGGCCTCTGGGCCCCATCTGACTTAGGCAGAGACTTAGAGGGTCATCTCAGCATGCCGAGGTCACAGCTTGTTTGCAGATAGGACATGTGAGAGTCAGGTGTGGGGCTCTGGGAGACAGTGCAGCGAGCTCGTCTGTCCTGGTGGCATCTATATACAAGCCACATCCTGGGTGTTTCCTTTACCAAGTCATGGGGTACAAGGCCCTGATCTGGCAATTGTCTCAATGAGCCCAGGAGATTATATCTTAGGTGCTCTTATTTTTGTTTCGTTTATTCAGTATTCATTTTAGTTACCGTTTCTGTCTCAGACCTTGGTGTTTCTGCTCAAATATCTTTACTGAGTGTATGTTATAATTTTCTCAGAAGGTGTCTGTTACCTCCACATCTTGATGGCAGGAACTCTTTTGTTACTGTCAGGAAAATATGAAAGTCTAGAAAGGATCGTGCAGCATGACACCAAAGAAAACTGATATTTACCTGAAAACTATTGATTCACGTTGCCTAGGGATGGCTAATACAGGAAAGCAAAAAAATACTAGGCCTAATTCTTTTTAGTGTTTACCCCAGTCAGAGGTTGACATTGTCATTTCCAATGCAATCAGTGCAAGGACCTCAGTGATCGTGTTTGGTGATCAAAGTCACTACAAAGGCAGAGTTTCATTTTGCAAAGTAAAATCTCTCTGCAGAGCCAAGGGCTCTATTTTGAATCTCAAATACATAAATGGAAGCTGTTAAGATACTGCCCACAGCAGTGGTATAATATTATAAATATTGTGATTGGCACATTTAGAACTTGGAAAGTCCTTGGCTTAAATGTGGTTTATTTCTTAATAAACCTGAAAATTCCTGAAAATTATTTTTGCCTGGCTGATCTTAATGGTCATTTCTCAACAGACCTTAGAGCGTTATCTAAGCCTTTCTTATAATTACTTTTGAGCATGTTTGGGGTTCTTTGCCTCAATCATTTATCCAGAAAGCCACATAGTCATTGGTTTTAGGTGAGAAAAGATCATTACAGGGTCCTGAAAAAGAACCTTATCTCTTTACTCTAAGAGTTTGTACCGTGTCACTGCCCAGCAAGACCATGTTGAGCATTGTCCTCCTAAGCCTCTTTGAGGTTCTCATGGAAACATGCTTTCAGCAGTCTCAGGTGTGACTCTTTCCAAGATAGTCACCCTTGGTGATCTGTACCATGTTTACCAGATAAGCTTAACATGCCTGGTACTAATGTGAATCCCATGTGGATTATATCTGAACCTTGTGTGTATACATTTTAATGGCCATAGAAAATAAAACTTGAATCACAGGGAGTTTAGGAGGTTGTGAGATTACGGTGGCTGAGCTATGATGACATCGAATGTCTGAATATGACCTACACTGTAATATTAAACAGCCGCTTTAAATGAGCTGTGTCTGTGACCCCTAGCTCTATGATGTATACACTTTCCCTTCTAGGCTGCAATGCACTGATTCAGTATAGATGCTCTGAACTGGAAATAAGAAATTCTTTTGAAAGAAAGGGATGAACCATGTGTGACAAGGCCAAGACTGGACGCTACCGTAATTCACCCTGTATACACCACCCTGAGTTGCCCGGGAGCCGCAGGAACCCACAGTGAGGTGGTGTCCGCCTGGGCACCTTCACAGAGCAGCCCACATTCATGCAGCAGGGCATGCCTGTTATCTGGGCTCTGTATGTGCATAGGTGTGCATGCCCAGGACTGTTCACTGGTCTCAGGGTCAGCATTATGTTTGGGATCTATTGCTTTAAGAGGGATCAGAGAAATTTAGCCACAATTTTAAGAAGTATCTTCATTCAAATTTTAAAAAGGAGAGAGGAAAATAGAAAAAGAAAATAATAGGAGGGTGGGCAATCAGAGTATTCAAAGTGTTCATTGCTCAGTCATGTCTGACTCTTTGCAACCATGTGGACTATAGCCCATCAAGCTCCACTGTCCATGGAATTCTCTAGGCAAGAATAGTGGAATGGGTTACTATTCCCTTCCCCAGAGCATCTTCCTGACCCAGGGTTTGAACCTGGCTCTTCTGTATTGCAGGTAGATTCTTTACCATCTGAGCCACCAGGGAAGCCCTGTGCACCAAAGTACGTGAAGTCAATCCATCTCTTGGTTATGGCCCGGAAGGTGGGGAGGGGATGGGTTCCTGGCCCAGTGATCACCACCGTTGGTGGTTTTGTGATAGACCAAACTCGACAGTTGCGTATACAGTGGGCTTGGCCATGAAAACAGCCCTTCCTTCACCTGAGTACTTGGAGGCATGGGTTGTAGGACCTGTGTTTAAGGGGAGAGGGCCTTTATGAGCAGATGTCTTACGTGTACATCTTGGGTCCCATTTTAGGTACAACTGCTTTCACTTTCTCAAATTCTTTTTGAAAATAGGCAGGAGGAAATATAACTAAAAAATAAAATAATTGACATCCTTGGTGTGCGGGTAAAACCATGTTTCACTGTAGCTTACCTTTTAGACTTTTTCCCCCAAAGTCAAATTAATTACAGTCACTGCAGTTGGTGGTGACCTAGGTTTCTGTTGCTCTTTGAAGGATAATAAAGATCTTTTGCAAACCTTCTTCAGTTTGTTCAGTACAACCTTGTTTGTTTCCAAACAAACTCTTAGTTTGTTAAGTAACTCGTTATCTATAGCCCTTGTTTGCCCTGGTGTCCTCTGGTCTGTGTTCTACTTGGTATGGACTTTTCCGTGGATTTAGAGAAGGCAGATGCAGATACCGCAATTCGTTACCCCATCTGTCCTCTTACTAAATACTTGTGAAGTTTATTTCCTAAATCACCTTGGCCCTGTAGACGCTATGCCTATCCACTGCAACTTATTAGTTTTCACAGTGTATACAGAGCTCTTGATTCTCTAATTTTCAATAACTCTCCTTCTTATTATTTTGAATGTTTGCATTTGAGATTAGATTTAAGAAGAATCACTGCTGGCTTCCTGGGCATGGCTGTGGCTGTCCTGCTTTGTGGCTGCATTGTGGCCACGGTCAGCTTCTTCTGGGAGGAAAGCCTGACTCAGCACGTGGCTGGACTCCTTTTCCTCATGACAGGTACGTGGAGCACCTCTGACACCTTTCCCAGAAAAAGTGAAGGCTATTCTGCAGCCTGTAGCTTCACTTTGTTATCTCTCTGTTAATTTTATTTTCATTTGTAAGAAAAGCAACCAAAAGCTTCTTTGGCTTTGGTGGGCAATACAGAATATAAAGAAAACAGCAATGTTAAAAACCCAGTCCTGATTTCCCTATTGTGGTGCATGACAAGATTAGGTGGAGATGTCTTGGGTTTAATCTCCGTATGAGGCAGAACTGATTTTTCTGTCCCATTCTTTCATATTGCCCCCCTAGCTCTGATGTGGACTCTTAGCAAAAGTGGACCACTGGTTCTCAGGAACCCTCCAGCAGAGGATGATAGCTCAGCACAGTCTGCCTCTTGGCAGAAGGTCAGCTCAGTCCATCCTTAGTGATGGAGTCACTGGTGTCATTTTTATGCACAAAAACAGATTCATTCATTTTATTCTACAGATATTTTTTGAGGACTTACTGTGGGCCAGGCACTGCTTTACATACTAAAGACAGATTAAGGGAGATAAAATTCTTCTACATTTCTGTTGTGGGGAGACACAAATGATCATTTATGACAGCCATAAAGCTGTGAGAGAGAGAAACGAGTTGGCCTAGGGGACCCTATTCTAAATGGGGAGTGTCTGCAGGCAGAGCAAGGCACAATGCCAAGCCCCCAGGAGGGCTGGGGTGATGCTTGTGTTTTGAGCTACAAAGAGACCATTGTGGCCGGAGAGCAGGCAGGGGAGGGACAGCATCCTGGGAGGCAGAGAAGCAGGCAGTGGCTTGGATTTTAATCCAAGGGTGAAGGAAGTCACCGGAAGGTTTTAAACTGAGCAGTGACTTCATTTTAAAGCAGGAGGTTGGGTGGGGAGTGTGTGGAGACACAGCTGGTCTTACCGATTAGCAGGTGAAGGACATTTTTGTCTAAGGAGTCAAAAGAGCTGAACTGAAGGCTGAAATTGACTGAATATGGCTTTGGGGGGAAAAAATCTTTCCTCCTGCTTCTTCTCAGGACATGGGTGTGATAGTGATTAGTGAGTGCCAAGTTAGCAGCCTCACCCGAGTAGGCTTAGCATCATCAGGGTGCTATTACTCTAGATGTGCAGGCACTTTGAATAAGCTTACTTTTGCTTCTCGGGAGTCCTGTTACTCAAGTGAGCATGACTGGGCTTTCTGACACTTCTCACGGTCACGGCCATTTACTCAAGCTGGTGTTACCTGGAGGCAGCCGCACCCCTCGGTGGCTGGCACCATCTTCTCTGTCTTCATGACTGACAGTAGATGGTCAACCAGTCAGCCCGCCTAACCCACTTCTGCCACAGAGGCCCTTCCTTCTAAGTTCTGTGGGTGCGTTTTCTACCTGGTGATATGGGGCTGTAACTGGCAGTGATCTGGAACCTGGATGATCACTGTGAACAGAGCATTTAGAAGTCACCTGGGTCCTGGAAAATTCTTAGCAGAACATCAACTGTTCCAAATTTGGGGGATTACACAGAGACTGAAGGACTTTAGCCCTGGGAGGCTAAAAATCTTCTCCCTTTCCTTCCCTTCCTTTATTAGCTGAGCCCTCATTTTCCTCACTCTTGTCCTCATAGACATCAAAGTACAGATTCGCTACCCCCAGCCCTGAAAAGGCCCCACGTTGTATCCTTAGGAAAATGAAAGGAGCTGAGGGTCGGACAAAAGCCTCAGTAGTACTAGTTTTTAAAGGACACTTTTAATGTGGGTAATGCATGAATAATTTAGGATGCTCTTAGATATAAAACAATTGTTGGCATAAAAATAAATCATAGGGCCATAAAAGCGAGCCTCAGTGAGCATTCCTTGGAAGGTGGAGGGGCTTTTTTAGCTTTAAAAGAGAGGAGGCAGGAGTTCAGTCTTGGGTCTGCTCGGAGCAGAGTTAGGAACAGAGTTTCTTGAGCTAGCCCCTCCTGCCTCTGCTCAACCCTCACCTGAGTGTGTAACTTTGGGCCAGACTGACTCAGGGCTCAGCAGGATTTATCATTCAAAGTCCTCGTGCAATTGTTAAACAAAAAAGAACAAGCAGAACAGTAGCTACAATAGCAAAACCCCACTGCAACACCCCTCCCCCAAATCCCAAACTTGTCAACCTGAAGTTTGATGACCATTCCTGGAGGATAGACAGACGCCACATATCACTGTGTGGCTTTTTTTGTTTTTGATTTTGATTGCCCAAACGACATTTTTTTTGGACTAAAGGGAAAACCCACTTATAGATGTCACCATCTGAAAAATTAGGTTGTTAAAATATTTTCCTTATCCTAAACCAAGTCTTGCCCACATCTTTGTCTCATGAAAACAAAACTAAACAAAGGGGAGAAAAGTGGCTGTGGCTCTAGAAGGGCAGATAATTCAGGGCGTCTCATGGTGGAAATGCCCTGTATCTGGACCATGAACGTGGTCACAATCTGCACACATGGTGACATTCATGGAACTAAGTGTGCACACACACAAGTGAGTGTGTATAAAAATGGTGAAATCTGAATAAGGGGGATGGATTGTGTCATTGTCAGTTTCCTGGTTGTGCTGTTATCCTAGAGACATATAAGACATTACTGTTTGGGGAAATTGAGTGATGGGTATGTAGGATCTTGCCTACACACATGTTATTTTTTAATTGGGTTATAATTACAATGATGTATTAGTTTCTGCTGTACAACATGAATTAGTTGTAAGTGTACATGTATTTCCTCTTTCTTGAGCCTCCCTCCCACTCATCCTCCATCCTTACTCACCATGTTACTTCTTTCAGCTGCATTTGAGTCTACAGTTATTTCAGAAGAAAAAGTTTAAAGAAAAAAAGAAGAAAAATGTTTGCAACCTTCATCATTTGGGAAGTATTTTGTTTTCTAGGCTTCCATTTAACATTACACCAAATCCATTCCCCATGTCCCTATATTGTTCTGTGTTCTGTTTTTAATCAATTTTAATAGCTGCATTTTCTTCCATGGAGGGGATTTGCTGTGCTGTAGTCCTGTACTATGAGATTTAGGGAGGTTTGTTTCATTTTTGCTACTACAAATAATACCTTTCCATTTCCTTGTAAACACTGAGATAGCTGTGTTAATCCACTGCATGAGATAAATTAGCTATAGGACCTTTCCATGTAGCAGCAGGAGATGAGAGCAAATAAGGGTTAAAAGAATTGATTTTAATTAAGCAGAAATGTCTTCGGCAGTCCTAGTCAGCGTCACTCCCACTGATTTTTGACGCTAATCTTAGCCTCTTCTAAGGCTCTGGCGTCTTCACTCTACCTGAATTCATTAGTCAAACCTTCAATGAAGATCATCAGTGATGTGACAGTTGAGATGTTAAAATGGAAACTTGGAAACAATCTCTCCTTCTGCTGTACTGCATACAGACAGCTCTTGATTACCCACATGTGGAACAGCAGGGCTGTAACTGTCACTTCGCATCCTAATTCCCTGGGGGCTCTCAAGCAGTCCTCCAGCAGGGCCCCGGACAGAGCCTTCTGACTTCATGTCCTCTGAGGTTACACACCCTGTCACTGAGGCGTATCCAGAGGACTAGGGAAATAAGATTAATGATCCAGGGTGAGGGGCTGCCCTTGACCAGACAGCACTGTCTTCAGGCACTGCTAGTAAGTATGTGCATCAGCTTCAAATGATGCTTTCATTAGATCACCATTGTGATAGAAAGATGATTATCACTTGTTAGACATATAAATATTTTCACAAGTTAATTTATTCAATGCAAGTATTTTGGGGCCTCCATTCCCCTTCATGGACTGTGCCAGGAGTGCCCACTGCTAACAATACAGGGCTTTTGGGACAGCAGAGAAAGAAGAAACAGTCCAGGCCACCCCAGCCAAGTTCCAGGTTGGGTAACACCCACATTAGGCAATCCATTGTTTTGCTTCAGTACATTCAAATTTTTTTTTTTTAAAGGGCTCCTCTGTAGGTGTATTGACTTATCTAGGGTATCCACTGATTATTACCTAAAACAATAGGTTCTTATTGCTATATCTGAAACTCTTGGCACCAGGTGCACTTTGGAATTCAGGATTTAAAAAAATATATATTTTTTAGATTTTTATAAAGGTAATACAGTGCATGTATTCTGTACTATCCTACACCCTAAGCAGGGTCTAAAATCAAATACATTAACATTTTTGCAGCCAAACATATGAATATTCACACTAGGCAGGATCAATAAGGACTGTCAATAGCCTTGTGTCACATCAGACCAAGAGTTGCTGGTCAATGACATTGCTTGCAATCTCTCAGAAGAAGATTGGATGCTTTCTGGGTTTAGTAGTTACAGCCTGTGGATCATGTATTTGATTTTTTGAAGATGTGTCATCTGTCTCTGTTAGTCCTGCCCAGTCGTTTAGTTAAGGCAACTTAGCAATGGCTCTTTGAGTAATCTGTGTGAAAAGTAGCGTGAGGCTTTTTTTCTTTGGTGTGTGTGTGGAATTGCAGAGACCAGAATGATGGGCAGGCCATCTTTTGAAGGAGTGAGGAAAAAAAAAAAATCAATGTTTATGCCTTTGGGTGTTGCAGCTACGTTATTTATCAAACAGGCTAACCAGGATGCAGCAACTTCCGCTCTCTTCTGCCTTTCAAGCACATCAAAGGAGGATGGTCAGAAGAGTGGGCCCAGTTACCCTAATTACACTGTACCAGCTGGCCACGGGCACTGAGAAGAGTTTAGGGAAGGAAATTAGGTTGATGATCTGAGATGCAGTGTAAATTCACTTCTTTCCTGATCTGAAAATATCCCTTCCAGTCTTGTAATTCTGTGATATCACCATATCTTCTAATTAAGAATTTTGGCAGAAAACCTTTTAATATTTTATAAGAAAAGTAACTGCCTACAGGGCTCTTCAGAACCAGTAATTATTCACCCTTTTGAGGATGCTACCAGCAATAGCCAGGATAGAGGCTTGGGACTTATAAACTCCTTTCCCTTGGCACCACTAGCTGGGCTGAAAAGTATCAGTGGTGGTTGCCCCAGGGAGCTCCTGGTTGGTCAGGAGAGAGGAGAAAATGAAGGAAAAGTCTTAAGAGAAGAGGGAAAAGAGGTGACCTCTCTCCTTGTGGATTTTTAAGAAGGATCATTTGATTTAGAACTTTGAAATGCAAGGTTGGTACCTTATCTTTCCATGCCCTCATCCCATATCTTGCATTAACTAAGTTGCTACTGACAAAAAGGCAACATTATCTGAAATAACTTGCTATCTAGATAAATCTTGCATGCTAAGTTGCTTCAGTCGTGTCCCGTGTCCGACTCTTTGTGACCCCATGGACTGTGTGACCCACTAGGCTCCTCTATCCATGGGATTTTTCCAGGCAAGAATACTGGAGTTGGTTGCCATTTCCTTTTCCAAGGTAAATCTTACAGAAGGCAATTTGGGATGAATTGGTTCTTAGGTGTGTGGAACTCACTGCATTGCAGAACTCAGTTTTGTTCAGCAGGTTTTGCTGACTCCCATGTCCTCCGTGCTGTTAGGCGGGGTCTCTACTCTTTTCCCTGAGATGCGTGCTTGGAAGTGAATGGAAAGAACATTTGGGGTTCACGATCACGTTAGTGTCAAGAAAATGATGGCTGTGACCATCAAGAACTCATTCAACTCAGCTACCTCTATGATAATCAGAACTGGGTCTGGAACCTAGGAGGGGCTTACAAATAATTCTCTTTTATTTTTTGGCTATGCCTCACAGCTTGTAGGAATTTAGTTCCCTGACCAGGGACCTGTGTCCTTGGCAGTGGGAGTGCAGAGTCCTAACCACTGGACCTCCAGGGAATTCCACTTATAAATAACTCTTGAGCAACTGAGTGAAAGTGAAAGTCGCTCAATCCTGTCCGACTCTTTGAGGCACCATGGACTATACAGTCCATGCGATTCTCTGGGCCAGAATACTGGAATGGGGAGCCTGTCCCTTCTTCAGGGGATCTTCCCAACCCAGGGATCAAACTGAGTAAATAACTCTTAAAATAGTAAAGTTTTGCTTAGGCCTATAAAAGGGATAGAAATGTACTTCACACATTGAACACATGCACACAATGTTGTCGGCTGGATTGTGCGGCCCCCCTCCCATTCATATGTTGAAGTTCTAACTCCTAGAACCTCAGAGTGTGACTGTATTTAGAGGCAGGGTCTTTAAAGAGGTAATTAAATCTAAGTGAGGTCATTAGGGTGGGCCCTAATCCAAGGTGATTGGTGTCCTTATAAAGAAGAAGAAATTTGGACTCAAATAGTTATCTGGGGAAGGATGTGTGAAGGCACAGGGAGAAGACCACCAGCTTTAAGCCAAGGAGAGAGGCCTTGCAAGAAACTCACCCTTCTAGGACCTTGATCTCAGACTTCTAGCCTGTGAAACTGTGAATATTTCTGTTGTTTTAGCCATCCAGTCTGCTGCTACTTTCTTAAGGCAGCCCAGGCAACTAACACACATGAAGACTATAAGACATGTGTAGGGAAATAGAATTCAACAGGGTCAAAACTGACCAAGACTACTAATCTAGCCACACCAAAGATGTTTTCATCCTTTAAACACTTTTCCTTAGCGTCTTTGAAGTTAGAAGGGTTTTTCTTTCCTCTTCTTAAGATATCTTGAATGGAGCAGGCCTCTTTTCCAAAAGCTGGTTGCAAGCATTGGAAACACTGCTTTGTCTCCGGTCCCTACATTTCTTTGTAATAATCAGAAACAGTGCTGCCCAGCCCATGAATAAGAACTGTGGCAGCTATGTATGTGCACACTTCCTTTGAGCTGTGAGGGTCCAGAAAGGAGAAATTCCTAGATATGCTCTTTGGCTCGTCTTTACTTTTCTCTCACTCAGGACCACTTCAAGAGCATCTTGGAGGGAGAAAACAATGTCCCCAGAAGAGCAGCCTCTGGGGACAGTTGTGGGGAGAGGGAGGAGCAGATATCAGGCATATTTATGGGCTCATGGAGTCTCCTCTACCCCATCCCAGCTGAGAGAGTAAAACCAGAAGGAAATAAAGCAGGTTTTCATCAAGGTTTGGTGATGCCCTATTCCAGAAAGAACTTAAGTGGCACAGAGATATGTATATTTCAAGATAAGATAAATAAAAATAAGAAATACAAATAAGACAAAGAAGCAGTCAAGTTTGCAAGGCAAGATGGATCCAAGGGTGAGGACAGCAGCCAAAAAGCATGCCATGAATTTGCCAGTTTTTGCTCCTGGGTGTGGGGTGTGGGTACAAATGTACCTTTTAGGGGAGTTTCAGCTCTCTGGCAACTTGGTGGAAAAAAAAAAAGAAAGAAACCTTTTATTAGTGATATCATTCACAGTGTCCATGAGGTAAGCATAAACTAAGTGCCCTGGGCATGACACTCAGGGCAGAGAGAGATTAAATCCTCAGGTTACAATCTTTTTCTATTCAGTATGAGCTGGTGGTGGTTCCTGAAATTCATTTCACTCAGTAAATGACCAGCCCAAGTTTCAATGCATGAAGCAGGGTACTTAAAGCTGGTGCATTGGGACAACCCAGAGGAATGGGATGGGGAGGGAGGTGGGAGAGGGGTTCAGGATGAGGGGTAGGGGACACATGTACGCCCGTGGCTGATTCATGTCAATGTATGGCAAAAACCATCACAATATTGTATTATGTGCATTTTCCAATTGTTGTACAATCATTGTTTATATAATAAAATGAGGAGAAACCAAGGGAAAAAAAATTCATTTCACTCAAAGCAGTTTTGGGTGTTGGCAGGGGAGAGATGCCAATAAAATCTAAGTTTGGTATAAAATCAAAAGGAGTACATGCAGGAAGAAAAATTCATGACTCATTTAATTTTTATTTAGCTGTATAATACTGGATTCACTAGGAAATTTTGGGAAATGGCCTGGCTCTATGCTATATTGTGGAATAATAGAATCCCTGAAAATTGACACAACGAGGGACTTCAGGAACCAAGCCCCCATTTTTTTTCTTAGATGAAACTCAGAGAGGTTAGGTAATTTCAAGGTCACGCAGTGATTAGTAGTAGAGCTGGGGACCAGAATGCATATTACCTTCTTCCCAGCCCAATGCATTTGGACATCAAAGGATGCTTAAGAGTCTTAGTTTGAACTCATACTTTGTGAGGTCATTAAAAATATGTTACTTGTAAAAAGCTTCACTTTCAAGCACTCAGCTGTGTGGAGACAGATAAATGCAGATTAGAGCTGGTTCTCCTGTGAGCAGGTTACTGTTCTATTTTTAATATTTTACCTGTTCATACTCTAGAAATCAAAATCTTCTGCCTATTGTTCTATTACCAGCACTCGTTAGACAGGCCTTGTTACATATAAAACACTGTCTTTGTTTTGCTGCCAGTGAAAACATTCATGTAGATGCAAGAACATTTGCTCTTTACATGGTTTGAAAATAGTATTCTGGTTTTAACTGGACCAATACTTTATGAAAGACTTATTTCCATCATGATCTCTCTTTAGAGAACTCAGAAAGCAATGTGTTTATCATAATAATTTGGAGCAAGAAGTCAGAAAACAAGATTTTATAAAACATAATCATTTTAGAGTCTAAAAATAGAATTATGCCAACAGTAGGAGATATCAAATCACCTCAGATCAAGTGTCCTTTTCATTTAAAACATTTCTAAACACACATTTGGAAAAGGATTCAGGCAATGTGTCCTTATGCAATTTAAGTGCAGGCAAATTCTAGCGCTTAAAAATGTCATTAAGGGGAAAAAAGGAGGCATTAAGGTGATCTTTATTTCCTCCCGGTTGGTGCCTGTTCTGAGTTTGTTTTCTTCTGGTGTTTCTGGTCCCCAAAGCTCTGTTAAAAAGGGATGTAGGGGGTCTGTTACTTTTCACCCTCTCTTTACAGTTCCAAACCTATCTCTGAATCCTATGGAAATGCTGCAGAGATCCCTAAGGTTACCAAAGCAATTTTCCAGCAAATGGATATAACCTCCCTTGTACACAGGGATAAACCAAAATACTAAAAACAGATGTGTAGGACTCAGAACAGAACGAAACATTCTGATACTTGACTGGATTTTTGTATTTATTACCCACCTTCAGCTCAGCAGCTGCCTTATTGCAATCCCATGCCTACCAAAAAGGAGCATCCTTGGGGGTCCACTGTGGTGAAACAGAAGCATCTACATCCTTGAGTACTAAGAATCCTGTCTTTTGGGTTTTTGCAGCATTTTTATCAGAATGCTGATTTTAGTGTTCTGAAAGGACAATTGTATATAACATATTGACATGAACAAGTTAAATTGTCCATTTTCTTTCAGTTCAGTTCAGTCACATCTGACTCTTGGTGACCCCATGAATCGCAACACTCCAGGCCTCCCTGTCCATCACCAGCTCCTGGAGTTTACTCAAACTCATGTCCATCGAATCAGTGATGCCATCCAGCCATCTCATCCTCTGTCATCCCCTTTTCCTCCTGCCCCCAATCCCTAACCCCAGCATCAGAGTCTTTTCCAATGAGTCAACTCTTCGCATGAGGTGGCCAAAGTATTGGAGTTTCAGCTTTAGCATCATTCCTTCCAAAGAACACCCAGGACTGATCTCCTTTAGAATGGACTGGTTGGATCTCCTTGCAGTCCAAGGGACTCTCATTTTCCTTAGGCCACCCAAATTACCTGCATTCTGAGTGGTTGAATTATAGATCTCCTATATATGATGTCAGCTGTTTTACATCAACTCCAGCTTCTTGGATTTAATTTATGTTATTTAAAATTTTTTTATCCATTCATTAAAAAAAAAAGATTTTTGAGGCCCTAGAACGTACCAAGCTCTGTGCCTTAAAAGAAACTTGTAAAGATTAAGATATTATTCACAGACAACCAGATAAATTTCAAGGATAATGTTAATTGAAAAAGAAAGACTTGGTATGATTGCAGCTCTCTAAAAATGCATCAGCTCAGGTATAGAACAAAGGGAAATGAGACCTGGGACTTCCCTGATGGTCCAGTGGTTAAGAATCTGCCTGCCAATGCTGGGGACACAGGTTCAACCCCGGCCCAGGAAGATCCCACATTCCTTGGAGCCACTAAACTCGAGCACCACCCCTACCGATCTGGCACCCTAGAACCCGAGCACCACAACTAGGGAGTAGCCCGTGCCCACTGCAATTAGAGAAAGCTCGCATACAGCAAGGAAAATCCAGTGCAGCCAAAAATAAAAATAATAAAAAGGAAATGAAAACTGTATTAGGGTTGAGTGATTATAGAAGATTTTTTCCTTAAAAATAATCAAAATTTCTGTTTTTAGGAAGAAAGAAATTCATATATACATACCATTTAATTTAGATAATTCTGAATAATTCAAGTTACCAGAATTTCCTGTATCTGTCTTTTTCACTCCTGTGTCTCCAGAACCTAGCATACAGTCTGGCACATCCTAGCATACAGTCTGGCACATAAAGGTTTTGCCAATGTTTGTTGAATGAAGTAATTCAAGTGAAAGAATTGTGGATCTTTTATTAATTTGGACTCATCATCTCATCTGTTGATCTGATGTTCACAAAGGCCTGTCTGGCATTTGCCTGTAGCCGGCAAAACTGTAACAGATCACTCTGCTCTCTTTGTATTATTTATAGGAATATTTTGCACCATTTCCCTCTGCACTTACGCTGCCAGCATCTCCTATGATTTGAACCGGCTCCCGAAGCTAATTTATAGCCTGCCTGATGATGTGGAACATGGCTACAGCTGGTCTATCTTTTGTGCCTGGTGCAGTTTAGGCTTCATTGTGGCAGCTGGAGGTCTCTGCATTGCTTACCCATTTATCAGCCGGACCAAGATTGCACATCTAAAGTCTGGCAGGGACTCCACGGTATGACTGTCCACACTCAAGTTCACTGCTTGGTGGCCCCGTCCACAGTGCGGACGACTCTTAAAGGGAACGGAGCGGAGTTTGAGTCAGGATCCCAAGCACAAATACCGTCTTTTACATTCCAGTCTGTTGCCTGCCAGCCCCTTGAGGATGACTGATATCTAATCATGCAAAACCTCCATACTTTTCTGAGGACAAGACTACTGTGGATTCAAGTGCTTTAATGACTTTTTATGCTTTGACTATGAGGAGTAGGAAACAGTGCCATGGAACATTTCTCGGTTTAGAAAGAGAGGAAACTGCAATGGAAAAATTTGTACGATTGCCACTTATTTGAGAAAGTGTGTATATAACAATTACCCGAGAGTCATTTCTATTTGCAAAAGGATTCATAACAAAGCGAGAATAATTTTCTTGTTGTTGTACCATGCTTGTTAAATTTTCATGCCACACCTTCAGAACTTGTCCTAATGGTCTCTTGTGTCAGCTCCAAATATTTGTGCATTATTCGTTTTTTGTTACAAGAAGATTCTTCTGTTGCCTTATTTATTTTTAATTGAAGTCTCTTCTCCATCTTTGTACTGGAATCGAAATCATAAGAGAAACAGACCAACCGTGGAAGAGTTACCCTGTAATAATACTATGCAGTATTGTTTGAAGTCCTATGTGTTGTTCAACCTGTCTCTTTATGTTAACCGGATCTCTGCATTAAATGACTGCCTCCTTGTTAATCTGGGTGTGTTTTTCTTTCTTTCAGCCGTGGCAGTAGTTCTCCCTAGCCATTTGGACAGGTGAGAAGTTTTTAACAGACTTGTTTCATTTCAGTGAGGTTGGTCATTTTTATTCATCTTTTGTGGCACCCACACACATGCTGTTGACAAAAGATATCATTGTTCAAGCTTCTTTTCAAACCTTACTGAAGTATTTTGAGTTTTCTTCTCGCCCTCTTCCTCTCTGTTTGCGGTCTGCCTGGTGTTTAGCCAGTGATAAGGATTTACAGTTTCTGGCCCTATCCTTGGACCTCCTAAGCCAATGGGTTTCAACCTTGGCTGCACATCAGAATCACCTGCTTAATCATCTTCACTTGTACCTAAACTGGGCCCTGTCTCAGACCAATTATCATAGAATATCTGCAGCTGGGCCTCAGCTTGAATATTTTTGGGAAAGAAACACCTCAGGTATGACGTGCAGAGTGTCACTGTACTGGGTCAGAGCTGTGGTTACCTCCTTAATAGCTAACATTTATTAAGCACGTACTGTGCGCCAGTAACTGGACTATGTTTTTTCCAGGTATAATATCTTCAAATCCTCTCAAAAGTTCTATCAGGTAGGGTTAGGTAGTACCCTCCAAGCCTTGTGGATGACCAGCCTCAAGACGGAAGACAGAGCCCAGAGACAGCAACAGAGAGACACCAACAGTTTATTGGACGTGAAATAGTACACATCTGAAGCAAAAAGGTCCTAGGGCAATACCCGTCAGTAGGTGGCAGGCAGGCTATGGCAGTGGTCTTTGCTACCTGGGGGAGAAGGAGGCTACCATTTCTAAGGGGATTGATGTCAGGTTGGCTCATTAGTTACCATGGAAACGAAGCTGAGACACGTTCCCTCACAGACCCCGCCCCTCAGGTTAACTATTATGAGGGTGTATGTTTCCCTTTAATAAGCTAGCAGGTGGAGCCATTCTGGCCTAAGGGGCAGGGGCAAGCATATTCCCTTGAGTAGGGTGTAGGTAGAGCAGGGATGGATCAAGCAGAGGATGTGCTGAGAGCGAAAGAAGATCCTGAATGGCCTGATCATCCAGGTAGGTACTTTCATTCCATTTTACTGACAATGAAGCTAAAGGGCAGACTCAGAGCATTTGCTTCAATTTTTTTTTTTTTAAATGTGTGGGTTTTAGGACAAAATTAAAGCTCTTCCATGGCGTTTCCTTATCTTTTAAACGGCAGAGTGTGTATGTTCAGTTCCTAAGCCGTGTCCGACTCTTTATGACACCATGGACTATATATAGTCCGCCAGGCTCCTCTGTCCATGGGATTTTCCCAACAAGAGTGCTGGAGTAGGTCGCCATTTCCTTCCCCTCGGGATCATCCCAAAGTAGGGAATGAGCCAGCATCTCCTGTGTCTTCTGCATTGGCAGGCGGATTCTTTACCACTGTGCCACCTGGGAAGCCCTAAATGGAAGGGTGGGTTTACTTTTTTTGCTTTTCCTTTTAACTTTGGCATTATCTGGTATTCTACACACAACATGTGAGAAAGATGGTCTACAAAAGAGAAAAGATGTTCTACCAGAAGTACAGCAGTTTTTCAGATTTTAATTTTGTAAAAGATTTTTCTCTCTTCATGATAAAACCTGACTTGGTGATTGTAAAAGGACAGTGATAATCTACCTACCCCTGCCCAAAAATCGAACTTGATTTCCAAGCAATGGTGTCCACATATTGTCATGTAAGCCTTTCAGAAGAGGTTATATGATCCAGGTGATCTCATAAGCTCTTGCTGAGGCCTGTGGCTATATTCCCCGACAATCTCTCAGGCCTATTTAATAAACCCATCCCTCTGGATGAGATCAGAGATGTATAGAAAGGGGCAATTATTTTCATTTATTACTTATGTGGGAAAATTTCAAAGCCGGAGAGCTGCTGCTTTGAAGTTTTCTTTAAAGAGCCCCATAGAAGATGTCAGGACTCTTGAGCATTTATATTCCAACCACCAGAGCAGCGTCTGAGTAAGTGACTTTTGAAGTTTCTGAGAAGCTTCCCAGGGGCTTGAGGTGTGAGTGGAAGAGAGCCTCAGAGTGACAGAAGGTTGAAGGGTTCACATACTAGAAAGATTTGCCCAGAAGCCAGGGGAGTACACTTAGGATTCAAACTTGTGTTGGCAAGAACAGAGCTTCCCTGCCTTTCAGCCAAAGTGAGCTTAGAGCAAGGTTTCTTGCTTTCTATTTACTGTCTTAGAGTGTGAGTAAATGTTGCCAAAGACAGGCATTTGGCTTCCAGTCCTTAGGCTTCTCATAGAGGTGTTTTCTTAATTATCTTGCAAATGAGGAGTGATTGAAATGGCCACACAGTACTGCATGTGCAGAAGAATTAATGTTGTTCTCATGTTCTCTCTCTCCCATTTGGAGTTGCATGCCTGTAGCTAGGCTACGAGTGTGTGTGTGTGTGTGTGTATTTTTTTGCCTTGGATATTTTTGTAGAGCAGAAAGCAGAGGTAGCTGATCTCCTTGAAGAGAGGTTGCAGAAGTCCAGAACGGAGGCCAGGCTAGAGGACTGACTTTGTGGGCGAGAAGTGCTCAAGGGCATCGCAGAGACTGGAGAGAGAAAAGGGTGGCAGGCCTGTGATTACTGGGTCTGTGCGTTTCTTGGAAGGATTTCACCAATGACTCGGTTAAAGAATCCACCTGCAGTGCAGAAGACCAGGTTTGATCCCGGGGTCGGGCAGATCCCCTGGAAGAGGAAATGGCAACCCATTCCAGTATTCTTGCCTGAAAATTCCCGTGGATGGAGGAGCCTGGCGGAACATAGTCCAGAGGGTCACAAAGGGTCGGACACGACTGGGCAGCCAAGCAGAAGCACATGGCTTTCTTGAGGTCACCAGGGCCTTGGGAAAGATGGCTGTGGGGGCACCCAGAAATACTGGGCCCTCAGTCCAATGGCTCTCATGCCCCAACCATGGTTTCAGAGCAACAGGATCAATGGGCGGGGAAGGACCACTCCTTGGAATAATGGACGTCTCAGTGGTGGCCTGTCTGACCCTTGGGAGGTCTGGGGATGTTGGTACAGTTTGTGTGTGTCCCCAGTAATGACTGAGAGCAAATACCCCCTAAACCTGCAAGGAAGGGGTTTGAATAAAAAGTGAAAAAATTTACTGATCACCTGAGATTGTAGACTAAGATTCAAGTCCATCTGCCATATTATAGATAACATTTACCAAAAAAGAGAGCTCTACCCAAAGCCTTTATGAGATAATCATAGGCCCCATGGACCCCTCCTTTTATCAGTATCATTTTTGGTTTATTTGCAATGTTAGAACATTGCTGCCCACTCAAAGGAAACCCTATCCCCTCCTCCTTTGAAGCACCATGGACCCTTAATAAGCAAGAGTCCTGCTGCTGCTAAGTCACTTCAGTCGTGACCAACTCTGTGCGACCCCATAGATGGCAGCCCACCAGACTCCCCCGTCCCTGGGATTCTCCAGGCAAGAACACTGGAGTGGGTTGCCATTTCCTTCTCCAATGCATGAAAGTGAAGTCGCCCAGTCGTGTCCGACCCTAAGCGACCCCATGGACTGCGGCCTTCCAGCCTCCTCCGTCCATGAGATTTTCCAGGCAAGAGTACTGGAGTGGGGTGCCATTGCCCCCTCCAAAGCAAGAGTCCTGGTATACTTCAAATATTTGTTGAATTCTAAGTGGTTTTCTAGGCACTTGGGGAACACCAATGAAGCAAAACAGACCAAAATTATTGCCCCTGTGAAGCTTTTTCTAGTGAAATGCAATAAAGTACAAATAAAAACTTTGTTACCCTTTCAAGCCCCATGTGCATGCTAAGTCACTTCAGTCATACACAACTCTCTTCATCACTATATATTGTAACTCACCCCATTCCTCTGTCCGTGGAATTCTCCAGATGAGAATACTGGAGTGAGTTGCCATTTTCTCCTCCAGGGGATCCTCCCGACCCAGGAATCCAGCCTGCATCTCTTGGATCTCCTGCATTGGCTGGTGGATTCTTTACCACTAGCACCACCTAGAAAGTCCCTTCAGGCCCCACAGGATTCCATAAATCCAAGATTAAAGTAATTCAATCCAGTTATTAAGTAAGTTTCTTTTGAATTATGTTTTCATTGGTTATGTACTTTACTTCATATCATTCTTATTTGAATCTATCCTCAGTAACATGAAAAGTACATTTTTTTTTTTTTTTGGCGGGTGGGATGAGTTTGCCTCTTGAAGACTTCCCAGGTGACTAATCCCCTGCTCACTCCTAACTTGGATGATAGACTCTTGCAAGGTGTAAACTGTGTCTTGTGAGTTTTGTCTCCAGTGTTTAGCTCTGGAACCGAACAGGTGCTTATAAACCTTTGCGGAATAAATGTATGAGTTCAGTCATAAAAACAAACTCTCCTCTTCCCTGGACAGAACTGATTCTGTTAGCACCAATTTTAAGGAACCCATAAAAAATAAACAGTAGTATAATAGGCTAAATGGAATGAGAATATAGCTTGGCAAGCAAGGAAGTCTCATTAGAATAATTAAAAGGACTATTAACCTAAACTATCCCAGATATAACTTGAAATGTGTTATGAACTAAGTACCGTGGGACATTTATTTGATGGTTCAAACAGTATTACATTAGTAACCTCAATATGGTTCTACACCTCATTTTAAAGTTTTTCCATTTATGTGCTGATATATTTCAAATCTCTAATTGGAATTCTGAAAGGAATGCTTCAAAAATGATTTCCTTTGAATGTAAATAGCTATCCAGACCAAGAACCTTTTTCAGTTGCATTATTTGAGTTTCCCTGGGGCCCTGTCATTTGACCGGAAGTTCTCCGTGCTGTAGGGCAACCACAAATGCCTGAAGATGCTCAGGTCACCCCACTGCATACTGGGAACATGGCTATCCAATGTACTTCCTCTTTGTATACAATCTATATTTTGCCATCCTTCAAAAGAAAGATTTCTAATTGTTCTAAAACCTAATAGAACATGTCTTCTTATAGCATCTGTAAGAGGAAAACAAATTGGTTGGCTACAAAATAAGATACTTTTCTGTCTTATTTCCTGTTTTCCTCTGCCAGCATGTACTGTACTGTAGAATACTGTCTGCTGTGTGCAAGGCCTTGGGCTACACATGGACTTTTTTCGGGGTCTGTCTGCAGACAAGAAATGAGGGAAGACCATTGACTGGAAGAGCGAGAGCAAGGGGCGGCAGTGTAGGAGAGACTTCCAAAATGGGCAGGGCGTTCCTGGTCGCCATAAGGAGACGAGGTTTTACTCTGGCCTGGAAAAGCAATGGAAGTCTTTAATGAAGGACAGCAATGGGATCTGATTTCTGTTTTAACGATGTCAGTGTTGTTGCTGGATGGAGAATATATTGGAAGGAGGCAAGACTTGAAGTGGAGAAGGCCATTGAGAAGGAGAGGGGGGTGTTGCTGGAGTCCTGGAGATGTAATGGTGGGTACGAATATGGTGAGGAAGATAGAAGTGGGGAGATATACTTTATAGATGAAATTGACAAGTCATGCTGGTAAGGTAGATGAAGAGGGGGAAAAGAGGGGCATTATCAAGGATGACAACTAAGTAAGTTTTGGTTGTTCACTTGCTAAGTCGTGTCTGACTCTCTGTGACCCCATGAACTGCAGCACACCAAGCTTCCGCATCCTTCACTATCTCCCAGAGTTTGCTCAAACTATGTCCATTGAGTCAGTGATGCCATCCAACCATCTCATCCTCTATTATCCCCTTCTCCTATTGCCCTCAATCTTTCCCAGCATCAGGGTCTTTTCCAATGAGTCAGCTCTTCCCCTCAGGTGGCCAAAGTATTGGAGCTTCAGCTTCAGCCCTTCCAATGAATATTCAGGGTTGATTTCCTTTAGGATTGACTGGTTTGATCTCCTTACTGTCCAAGGGACTCTGAAGAGTCTTCTCCAGCACCGCAGTTCAAAAGCATCAATTCTTTGGCACTCAGCCTTCTTTATGGTCCAACTCACCCATCTGTACATGACTACTGGAAAAACCATAGCTCCGACTATTATGGACCTTTGTCAGCAAAGTGATGTCTCTGCTTTTTAACACACTGTCTAGGATTGGCATAGCCTTTCTCCCAAGAAGCAAGCATCTTTTAATTCTGTGGCTGCAATCACCATCCACAGCAATTTTGGAGCCCAAGAAAATAGGTTATTTACTAAGGAAATTATGGTTCTTATACCAAAAAGGCATATAGTAATTTGAAAAAAGAAAACAATACAAAGTTTTACGGCAAACACAGTGTCACCTAGGATGGCACCTGGGTTAGGATAAATCCTGAGTGGAGCCCAGGATTGAAAAGCTGTAGTTGAGAATGTGTTCTAGTGACTGCAGTGTGCCTTCCCTCTAATTGATCCAATGGCTAGCCTCATCCTCTTTGGTTTATAGTTGTTTTGCAGAAGCTGCTTATACCAGTGTTGGCAAATAGGATTCAGTCTGAGTGTGAACTTGATCAATTACTGGTGATTGGGAAGATTTCAGTCCAGCCAGAGAGGAAAGGATGTAGTGATTGTAAGTGGATGGGGAGGGCAGATGTCACACCCTGGCCACCCCTAGCTTAAATTCTACCTGACAGACTATTGGCCTGCTTTCATTAGGCCTCCATCATGTCTGAGGGCTGGCATTACTCACATTCACCAAATGCACAGACCACTACCCCATCATCTGCTCGTTCTGGATGGCCAAGTCTCAGATGATGCCCCCATAATAGTTTGAGAGCATGGCTTGTGAGTGTAGAGAACTGTATTCTCAAGCTATTTAGGAAACATTCTAAATCTACACAGGCCCCTGGAGGTAAATCCCCTAAATACTGTGTAGATGTGGAATGACATCCTCTGGGAATTCTGGAAAGTGCATGGAAACTTTGCTGGAGCAGGGGTTCATGAAGGCTCCACTAGATTCTGGCAAGAAGGGCCTGGGACCCCACTGACAGTGCCCCCAGAACACAACAGATCCCTCAAAAATTACAGAGAGATGTCAGGCTCTGGATGTTTAGTTCTTGAATTATAAAATACCATTTATTTTTATCCTCCTGGCTTTGCCTGTCAATCAAGTTGACTGTGATGAGGCCTCAATACTTGCTTCAGAAACTGGGCCATGCTGGAACCTAACTTCACTGGCTGCAGCATCAGTGAGCTTCACACTCATTCCCCACACATGAAACACATCACAGCTCTCCACACCGGTGGAAGCTCTTAAGCACTGCACTGCAAATCAAAAGGGACCCAGGCAGCTGCATAAATTGTTGAGGTTTTCTCATCTCTCCCTAAGCCCTGGTTTCCTGGACTCTCTTGGGTGCTCAAAAAAAAAAAAAAAAAAAAA
>SJYX01000519.1:28973-59188 GCA_006410675.1 Oreotragus oreotragus
AGATTTCTCAAGAGGCAGGTTAGGTGGTCTGGTATTCCCATCTCTTTCAGAATTTTCCACAGTTTCTTGTGATCCACACAGTCAAAGGCTTTGGCATAGTCAATAAAGCAGAAATAGATGTTTTTCTGGAACTCTCTTGCTTTTTCCATGATCCAGCGGATGTTGGCAATTTGATCTCTGATTAAATCCAGTTTGAAAATCTGGAAGTTCACAGTTCAAGTACTGTTGAAGCCTGGCTTGGAGAATTCTGAGCATTGCTTTACTAGCATGTGAGATAAGTGCAATTGTGCAGTAGTTTGCACATTCTTTGGCATTGCCTTTCTTTAGGACTGGAATGAAAACTGACCTTTTCCAGTCCTGTGGCCACTGCTAAGTTTTCCAAATTTGCTGGCATATTGAGTGCAGCACTTTCACAGCATCATCTTTTTAGGATTTGAAACTTGAAGTCCATCACCTCCACTAGCTTTGTTTGTAGTGATGCTTCCTAAGGCCCACTTGACTTTGCATTCCAGGATATCTGGCTCTAGGTGAGTGATCACACCATCGTGGTTATCTGGGTCATGATCTTTTTTTGTACAGTTCTTCTGTGTATTCTTGTCACCTCTTCTAAATATCTTCTGCTTCTGTTAGGTCCCTACCATTTCTGCCCTTTATTGTGCCCATCTTTGCATGAAATGTTCCTGTGGTATCTCTAATTTTCTTGACGAGATCTCTGGTCTTTCCCATTCTATAGTTTTCCTCTGTTTCTTTGCATTGATCACTGAGGAAGGCTTTCTTATCTCTCCTTGCTATTCTTTGGAACTCTGTATTCCAATGGATATATCTTTCCTTTTCTCCTTTGCCTTTCGCTTCTCTTCTTTTTGCAGCTATTTGTAAGGCCTCCTCAGACAACCATTTTTCCTTTTTGCATTTCTTTTTCTTGGGATGTTCCTGATCCCTGCCTCCTGTACAGTGTCACAAACCTCCATCCATAGTTCTTCAGCCACTCTATCAGATCTAATCCCTTGAATCTATTTGTCACTTCCACTGTATAATCGTAAGGGGTTTGATTTAGGTCATACGTGAATAGTCTAGTGGTTTTCCCTACTTTCTTCAATTTAAGTCTGAATTTGGCAATAAGGAGTTCATGATCTGAGCCATGGTCAGCTCCCGGTCTTGTTTTTGCTGACTGTATGGAGCTTCTCTTTGGCTGCAAAGAATATGCTGCTGCTAAGTCTCTTCAGTCGTGTCTGACTCTCGGCGACCCTATGGACAGCAGACCACGAGGCTCCTTTGTCCACGGATTCTCTAGGCAAGAATACTGGAGTGGGTTTCCATTTCCTGCTCCAACAAAGAATATAATCAATCTGATTTTGGTGTTGACCATCTGTTGATGTCCATGTGTAGAGTCTTCTCTTGTGTTGTTGGAAGAGGGTGTTTGCTATGACCAGTGTGTTCTCTTGGCAAAACTCTGCCTTTGTTCTCAGGCAAAGCCTTTGACCAGCTTCATTTTGAACTCCAAGGCCAAATTTGCCTGTTACTCCAGGTATCTCTTGACTTCCTACTTTTGCATCCCAGTCCCCTATGATGAAAAGGACATCTCTTTTGGCTGTTAATTATAGAAGGTCTTGTAGGTCTTCATAGAACCATTCAACTTCAGCTTCAGCATTACTGGTTGGGGCATAGACTTGGATTACTGTGATACAGAATGGTTTGCCTTGGAAACGAATGGAGATCATTCTGTTGTTTTTAAGACTGCATTCAAGTACTTCATTTCAGACTCTTTTGTTGACTATGATGGCTAATCCATTTCTTCTAAGGGGTTCTTGCCCACAGTAGTAGATATAATGGTCATCTGAGTTAAATTAACTGATTTTAGTCCATTTTAGGTTTTATAGCTCCTTTCTAAATGGAGAAACTAAGGCTCCTTGTGGTTAAATCACCTTCTGTAAGGTATCAAACGGCAGAGCCAAGGTTTAGATTCTGGCCTGCTGTCTCCAAAGTCATTACTTTTTCCACTTTTCCACATGACATCCACACCACCTACTGGAGCCCCAGGGCAAACACTGCCAGTACACTTTTAACTCTATTTGATTTTATTTTTCAAAGTTGTATACATCTAGATACGTTCATACTGCCCCACATGTTTTTTATGGTTTCCCCTTGGAAGTCATTGCCCTGCAGTTTTTAATCAAGCTACTGCATTTCTAAACCAGAGCACACACTGACCTTTGTAATTCTCTAAAGAATGCCAGACCTATTTTTACAAGCACAGAACCTCTCCTTACGTGAGTGACCTTCAGCAGCCTAAAGGTATGACAGCAATTTTAATTACCTTCTTGGCACTTCTCCCACTGAACGTTTTGAGAAATTCCCATGTCACCAGGGTGGCTCAAAGATTAATATTTAATTGGGTGGGTCTGCTTTCTGTTGTCCTGAGAAAGCATTCCTGATGGCTTTTTAAAAATTAGTAAATGACAGCAGTTACTCAGAAAGGAGGTTATATGGTTAGAGATAGTATCAGATCTCAGAGACTCATGGATTTTAGTCCTTGTTTTGTGACTGTCTTGATGTATAGTATCAAAAACCAATCACCTCTCCTGAACCTCTAGACACATCCATGAGCTTATGTGATTTCCAGGGATGTTGGCAATCACCACACTTTTGAGAAGCTCATGAAATACTTTGAATACTTCTGTAAACCTTTGTTTATCCAAGTTGAATGCAAATTGACTTTGAAAATAGAACATGGCAATTACACAAACAGTAAAGTAAGGCCATCTGATGTTGAGTCAGAAAAGGATACCCTACAGGTTCTTCTTCTTATTTTTTAAACGAATCAAGGAGAGTACTTCATTTTATGTTTTCTCTTGGAGAGGTTGATCACAGAGGGGTGTGTTCAAAACCAAATCAAACCTCAGTGCAGCCTTGGAAGGTATATGGAGGCCCTCATCATCATCCCCGGGGAAGGCAATGGCACCCCACCCCAGTACTCTTGCCTGGAAAATCCAATGGATGGAGCAGCCTGGTGGGCTGCGGTCCATGGGGTCGCTAAGAGTCGGACAGACTGAGCGACTTCACTTTCACTTTTCTCTTTCATGCATTGGAGAAGGAAATGGCAACCCACTCCAGTGTTCTTGCCTGGAGAATCCCAGGGATGGGGGAGCCTGGTGGGCTGCCGTCTATGGGGTCACACAGAGTCGGACACAACTGAAGTGACTTAGCAGCAGCAGCAGCATCATCCCTGTTGACAAGAGAGGACACTGAGACTGACTACTAACCTAAGCTCTCTTAGCCAGTCTCTGGTGAGGCGTCTAACCCTAAACAGAAGAGCTAAGTAGCTTTTGAGGTTGAACAAAGTAAGTATCTGTATTCCTGCAAACATGTCAATGGGGCATCTGTGTCTCCGTTATATGCCTCTGCTGTGGCTACAGTAAATCACTATTGTGCCAACACATTTCTCAAAGTGGACTGGGGGATGGAAACTAAACCAAGTGTGAAAGGTAATCTGGAGGAGATAACACAAGTGACTAATGCAGTATTGATTCAAAGGATGAGCTAGTTCTTAAAGAATTTTCCAAATCAAGTAACAGTTTAAAGAGTGTTCATAGGAGTGAGGAACGGTTTTCAAGGGAACTGAGGTGAAGGAGAGGGAGTAATGAGGGTGAGCTGGAGAGAGATGGATTAAGGGGCTAAGAGTTTTGTGGAGCTGGACAGGGTCAGATGCATGGATGCCCACTTTTCACAACCTTGTCCAAGAAAATACTAGTGACTGCGGGGAGCCAGAGGAGTGGAGAATGCAATGGGTTAAAGTGAAATTTAGTACAACTTCATCATTTTTAAAGGCAGCCAGCCTGTGGGGCTGTGATACGCCTACATAATCAAGAAGGGTGTCACAGAAAATGTCAAGCTTTTACCTAGTAACGATTGAGCGGCTGGTTCTGGGCTGCGTGATTCCATACATTCTAATGTCACAAAGGAAAAGAAAGCGGGTGGGGGAAATTTCCCTTCAGGGACTAACAGTTGAACATTTTTTTCTTTTTTGGAGTGCATGCATTTGTTCAGAGTGAGGGGAACTTGGTCTGGCATCCAGGCCTTTCTGGCTCTGTTCATCTGGTTGGAAGATGACTGTGGAATGGAATCTTCATGTGGTCTTTTAATTACCGAATCTATATTGAGTGCCTAGTATGTGTCAGAGACTGACTTCAGTACAGGAGAGAAATTGTGAGCAAATCAATAAGGCCACTGCCTTCAAGGACCTGCCGCTATAATGGTGGGGAGACAGCCAACAGACAAGCATGTCATACATATAAAGAGAAATGGAAAAAAGAGCTCTGAGACTAGGTGTGAAGGGTGAGGTGGTGGCTGGCTTAGGTAAGGAGGCCATGGATGGCCTTGCTTATCAGAAGGCATTTCAACTGAGAGACTGGGTAGTGCAGGCATAAGGGGAAATGCCCAGGGAGAGGGCCAGCAAGTCCAAAGGCCTGAGATGGGACAGAACTTTGCACATTCCTGGGTTGGCAAGGGGTCAAAATGAGAGAGGATGTGTCAGAGATGAAGTTAGATTGGTACCAGGGGCCAGATCAAGACTTTTGGTTTTATTCTGAGGAAAATGGGAAAATCACTGGAGGGCTTTGAGCAAGACAGTCATACATATTATCTGACTTCAGTTCAGTTTAGTTGCTTAGTCATGTCCAACTATTTGCGACCCCATGGACTGCAGCACAGCAGGCTTCCCTGTCCATCACCAACTCCTGCAGCTTGCTCAAACTCATGTCCATTGAGTCAATGATGCCATCCAACCATCTCATCATCTATTGTCCCCTTCTCTTCCTGCCTTCAACCTTTCCCAGCATCAGGGTCTTTTCCAAGGAGTCATTTCTTTGCATCAGGTGGCCAAAGTATTGGAATTTCAGCTTTAGCATCAGTCCTTTCAATGAATATTCAGGACTGATTTCCTTTAGGCCACCATAGTTTGGTCTCAGGTCAAACAACAGGGAGGGAACATAGCCCTGCCCATCAACAGAAAATTGGACAAAAAATTTACTGAGCATGGCCCCACCCATCAGAATAAGACCCAGTTTCCCCCCTAGTCAGTCTCTCCCAACAGAAAGCTTCCATAAGCCTCTTATCCTTATCTGTCAGAGGGCAGACAGAATGAAAACCACAATCACAGAAAACTAATCAAATTGATCATATGGACCACAGCCTTTTCTAATGCAATGAAACTATGAGTCATGCTGTGTAGGGCCACCCAAGATGGACAGGTCATGGTGGAGAGTTTTGACAAACCATGGTCCACTGGAGAAGGGAATGGCAAACCACTTCAGTGTTCTTGCCTTGAGAACCCCATGAACAGTATGAAAAGGCAAAAAGATAGGACACTGAAAGATGAACTATCTGACTTACATAAAAACAAAATCAAAAAACCTCTGGCCCAGTGAATCGTGTTAATACTGAGTCCAGGACTGGGCATTTGGGGGCCCCTGGCAGAATACATGGTTAATATGCCCACTCTTCCGAGGTGAATTCAATCTAAATAGTGTAGACATATCAAGGGGAGGAGCCACAGAAGGGCAGCTAGGAGGAGAGCCACTCAGTGGTAAGAAGTGTGAAGGGGAGGATGGGCAGGGAGAGGGCCTGGTGTAATTGTTCTCATTTATTACACATTTGAGAAGGCCATTACTTTGCTGAAGGACCTTGATGAAAACTGACAGTATTAAATGATTGTGGCATTTGGATGGCAAAATGATGCTTCGAAGTCTTGCATCTCTTGAGCATCATAAATTCACAGAATTTATATGAATGAGAGGGCAGTGCCCAGGGGACAGGAGTGGGCTTCAGTAACCCAAGTGTGCAGAACAGGATTCCCAGCTGCAAATGACAGAATCTACTCTAGGTAGTTTAGCAGAAGAGACGTCATTAAAAGATGATGTAACTAAAAGATGAAGCTAGCCATACCTATGCGTGTGTTCAGTTTTTTTAAACTCCCCACAAATCCATTATTTTTTGCTCTCAATCCTGGACTCTGTCCATCTTTCTCTGTCAAGCTCTTTCAGAGAGTGACTTTGTCCCTTTATGTCTGGAGGTTGGGGATAGCCCTGTCATACGTGGAGACCTCTGGCTGCTGTCTTCCTGCTCCCTACCCACCTTTTCACTTTACCAGTGAGCATCCCAGAGCCTGACACACAGCAGGTACTCAGAGACACTTGGCAGTCCAATGAATGAAGGAGCAAATGAATGAGNTTGGGGATAGCCCTGTCATACGTGGAGACCTCTGGCTGCTGTCTTCCTGCTCCCTACCCACCTTTTCACTTTACCAGTGAGCATCCCAGAGCCTGACACACAGCAGGTACTCAGAGACACTTGGCAGTCCAATGAATGAAGGAGCAAATGAATGAGTGAAAGAATAAGATAATTGAAAATGCTCTAAACACTATGTAAAAATATGTAGTGTTTGTATAACGTGCAAGAAAATACTCAAGATTTCTTTATTACCAGGATTTTCTGTGAAGACCTCTCATCTCACTAATTTTTGCCCCAAAGCTTTCTTGCATGGCTCCTTGAACGCTCATATTTACCCAATATCCAAGTGAGTGGTTCCTCTTGAAAAATCAATATATTTAGAATCCCTGAGGAGGCTTAGTTTTCTAGGTTATGTAGAAAGTAGGCCTTTCCCCAGACAGCTGTCTGTCTCTCACATGGCTTTCTGGGTGTCTCTTTAATTAACTGTCCTCAGATCCACAAACATCTATTTGTTCCCTTCCATCAGGAGCCAGTTTAATTTCATTCAAGGAATATTAACTGTTCTTGGGGGCCACACTCTGTGCCAAGGGTGGGGGAAAAACAATAGAATACTCCCTCTAGAAGATATCCTCAAATTCTGGGAACTTATTTTTAAAAGCTTTATCATTTTGTGCATTTGATTATTAAAGCTGTTTTAACAGACACTGAAACCATGCTTTAATTCTGCCAAGTATGCAAAGATAATTAGAACCACTGCCTTTGAGGATGTCCACCAACTGTCATTCAAGTCCGTAAGGAAACACATTTTCTACCTGCCATTTGCTGCGTCTTGGTTATACACACAAAGATATCCAACTTTGTACGTTTCTTTTTTCTCTTCTAAATATTCAAGTAAGGTTTAGGCACAGAATGAAAAAGACTGAATTATTGTTCAACGTCTTTAAGAGGCCTAAACATTAAAAGTAATTTTGGTGAAGTGGGGGTGTGGAAATGATACAAAATTAAGACCTGTGGCAAAAGGACAAACGGCACACCTGGCAAAGGATAAATGCAAAACTGGTGAGCGCCCCCCACCGAGAAGGAGCGGCAGCGCCCGGAGGACCCGAGTGGGCTTCAGTAACGCAGGTGTCTGGGACAGGGTTCCCAGCTGCAACCGACAGGATCTACTCTAGGCAGTTCAGCAGAAGAGACGTCATTAAAAATATGTATATTAAGGTGTTCAGGAGGGCAGGAAATTAGTTGTGTGGCTACACATCCAGAAGCATCATCCTGCTGCCGTGACGGGACTGCTGTCAGTGAGCCCTTGCAGCCTCTGCTGGGCGCCCACACCGCAGCTTGTACCACTGCTTTTGGGCCCGGAATGCTTCCCTCTGTGCCTTTCTGACTCCTGAGGCCAGACCCTTCTGCTGACACCCTTCCAGAGAGTGGGGTATGGTAACAGGCTTGCCTTCCCCTTTCACCCCCTGGTCCCTTTTTTCTGACTTCGGGAGAAAGAGCGCCATCTATTGGTCTCTGGTTCATAGTGCACATAGCATTCTGCAAGGAGGCCTCTCGGCCTCTGAAGGACTTCTCGATGCTGGCATTATATCCTGGAGTGTCGAGTAGCCCGTCCACCCTGCCATCAGGACTTCTTTTCACGTGCTGGGGCAGATGGTGCAAGACTAGAAATTCAATGAACATTGGTCTCACAGATCTCATAGTGGTGTGTCTTACACATAGCACTGTAAATGAACTCTGATAAGTATTGTTGCGGGGAAACAAGGTCCACGAAAGGTGTGGCTTGTCTGAAGAGTTGGAGTCCAGAGTGAGCAGTTAGTCTAGTGAGGACGGATTCTTGCCCTCCCTACCAGGGACGGGTCTCCACTCTAATTCCCCTACTCCATGTGGTATTATATCGAGGTCTTAGGGCTGGTCACTGCTGCTGAAAATTCATCAGCAGAGGCAGCAGGCAATCAGCGTTGGTGAGAAGTGCCCCGTCTCTGTGTCTGAAACCACGCCCACTTTGTCCATGAAGCTGTTGAGTGAAAAACAGGGAAGGCACAGGCCAGGCAATCTGCTGCTCACACACTTGAGTCTCATGCACGGTGGGAGTTCTTGACCATTCTAGTGATTGAGACCCAATGATTCTCCCATATAGGGGCCCATCCTGAGATGTCCACCCACATTCCTCTTCCTACACTTCACATTGCTCACCATCCTTTCAAACCGGTAGTCACTGCCCATGATATGGTGGGCATCCTCCTCCCAGGCCATCTCTCCTTTTAGGTAAAGTGGACATTGCAGACCACTTCAAGCAGTACTCCCTGGGAATGTTTCCTTTCCCCATCATCCCTTGACCCCAAGTGGGGCTGAAATGCTCTGGGAGTTAAATGCCAGCAGATAACAGCTAAACTGGCAGAGCCATCTGCAAACCAGATTTGGCTTTTTTTCCTCCTTGGTGATCTGCTCATTGGGAATTCCCTGTGGGACCATGGTTATGAGGAAGGGGAGTGGCAGGCAGGAGGCACCTCGCTGGATGAGGACTGTCAGTCACACACATTCAGTGCTGGTATATGTCACTCCCATCTAATGAAGGCGTGCGGTCAGACTGAGCCCTCTGCACTCTTGGCTTGCTGGATTGAATCTCGGGATGGATAGTTTAGGTCACATGGTCACCTAAAATCCTATGGTCAAGCCCTTAGCAGCAAGAGTTATTTCAAAAGAATAACTACTTGCATAAGAAAGCTTGGTTTTGTTCCAAAAGCCAAGAGGCTGCAGCTGCACTTTCCCTGTTAGGACCTGTGGCAGAGTCCACACAGCATCCGGGCTGATCCCAGACCGTCTGGGCATCATTCACTCTCCTGGGTCCGAAGGGTAAAATGCAGAGCTGCTTCCAGTGTGCCTGGACCAGCTAGAGAGCTGTCTCCTACCCAGGCCTCCAGGAGAAGTAAATGAGCCAGAGCAGCAGACGCAAAGCTGACCCAGGTTGCATTCAGATGCCAAGTGATGGGATCTGTGCCCTCCAGCGTCTGTGCCTCATTCTTCTTGGTGGCAGCAAGATCTGCACTTCCTACAGACATACAGTGTTGCTTTTGTTTGGTCATTTTGATAGGAAGGGGGAGCCTAGGGAGTACCTTAGTCCTTCAGTAATAGATACCCCAAGCCCCTGGTTTGGAACTCATTGTGTGGATTCTTTCACTGCACAGGGAAGCTGTTCCAACCACAAACTCAGAAACTGGGGAAATAACCACATACTTTTTCACTGAGAAAATGGAAGTGGTCGGAAGACTTCCACAGTCTTTCAGCATCACATCCGCCCACCTTCCAGCATCTGCTCCCACTTACAGTCTGTTCTCCTATGCTGTGTGTTTCTGTGACAGGCATTAAATATTATTGCTAAGTAGGGGGATGATGTCACTGTAATATGGAAATTCGGGTTGGATCACAAGTGATTTTTTTCCCCCAGCACATTAACATTTTGTTCCACCAGATAAAAGCTGCCGAATGGGAAGGACGCCAATGGGGTGAGCTGAATGGACAAGCTGCAAAATAAGGTACTTGACGTAATGCCGCTCCTTCCTGGTCCTTCCTGGTCTTGGTGGTTTGGCCACAGGTTCTGTCCCGGAGGGGGCTTCCCTGATGGCTCAGTGGGTAAAGAATCTGCCTGCAATGCAGGAGACACAGGGGATGTGCGTTTGATCCCTGGGTTAGGAACACCCCCTGGAGAAGGAAATGGCCACCCGTTGGCATTTCTCAGCAGCTTCTATCCTTCCTTCTCCTAAATTCTAGCAGGCTGTCTTTGCCCTTTTCTTGGGAAGGTGGAGTCCTTTATGATTTATTTATATGAAATATAAGGCTTAAAAAAAAAACAAAACTGTCAGTTTTTGCTAGCGTGCAGTTTGCAAAGTTGGATAGGTTTGGAATGGTCTGCCCCAACCCTATTTTTCCATTAATTGTTATTTTTAGTGCATGGATTTTGGACTGAAAAAGTGTTCAGGAACACATTTATCATGTTATAGCAGAAATGCCTGTATGTTTCTTTCCACTTGTAACCGTGGAGAAATTATTCACGCTCTTATCGAAAGCTTATTCCTCCATGTATGGACTCGTACCACCTCCTTATTCAAGGACGTTCTAGCATTTGGTCCCTTTTTCCTGGCTCATCAATTTTTTACCTTTCTTGGAACAGTCTCATCAACATAAAAAAATGCTGCTACTTCTCTCATCTTAAAAAAAAAATCATTCAACACCATGTCCCCGACCAACTATTACCTCCAGTTTTTGCTCTCTTTTCAGCAAAACTAGTTGAAGGCATTGCCTATACATACTACCTCTGGTTCTTTTCCTGTTTTCTCTGAAGCCCAATCCAGTGTGGTTTTTCTCCTCTACAACAGCAGAACTCCCATTATCAGGGTCGCATATGACCTCTTCATTGTTAAATCCAATGGTCAATTTCCAGTCCTTCTTTTACTAGGCTGGTCATCCTATGGTGACCCCATTCAGTTTCATGGCAACTTTATGCTGTAAATCCCCAAATTTCTATTTCCAGAACAGACCTTCAGCTTAAGCTACAGATTATTTATTCAATTGCCTACTTAGCTCCTCCACTTGAATGTTTAATCTCAAAGCGAGCAAGTCTTACACCAAGCCTGCTCCTCCTGTGTTCCCTGGACAGTTGACTGGAAAACTCCACTGTTCCAGGTGGTTGGCCAAAAATCCTGTGGTCATTCCTGCGTCTTCTCCATCAGCAGATCCTGCTGGTTCTGCTTACAAAATACATCCAGAATCCAGCTGCTTCTTACTACTTGTGCTGCCACCATCCTGGGGCAAGCTACCATCTTCTCTTGCCTGGATTATTGCAAAAATTCCCAACTGGCCTCTCTACTTCCACCCTTGCCTCCCTACAGTCTATGTGCAATACAGTAGTCACAGCGATCCTATACAATGTATGTTAGATTGTGACTTGTTAAAAACTCTATACTGCTTTTGAGTCAAAGTCTTCCTGTAGTCTTCAAGGTCCTATGTGATTAAACCCACCCACCAACCCCTCCCACCCTTACCTGCCCCTCACTTTCTCTTTAACCTCTCATTCTCCCCATTACTCACTCTCCTCCAGCCACATGTGCTTTTCTGCTGTTCCTCAAACACATCAGGCACTCTCTTGAAACAGGGCCTTTGCAATGGCTGGAACACTATTCCATGTCCTGTAAATATTTGCTCAAATCTCACATTTTCAGTGAAGCTTGAGCTGTTGTAAGCAGAATGCAAAACATTTGCCCCCATCCTCCTATGTTCCGGTCACTACTCTGCTTTATTTTCTGGCTTCAAGATCCCTCCACTTACCTAGGTTATCTTTTAACCTAGCAAATAAATGACTTGTTATGTCTATCATTTCTTATCTGTCTCCCCCACTGGATTTAAATCCTATGAGGGCATGGACTTGCTTGATTCGCTGATAGCTCCAAGGGCTGAGAAAGTGCCTTGGCAGAGAGTAAGTTTGCAGTGAATATTCACTGTATGAATACACGACAGATTACTGTCCCACTGGGCCCACTATGAGGTGCTCTGGGTAAGAGTCCCATGCACCACCTGTACCCCACTCGCCCCACACTGACAGTGGACTTTGGGAACTGAGCTGAGGTTACACGTCGCACCCTAATCAGAAAACAAGTTTTTGCTTCTGTTTTGGAGAGGTGGGATTCACAAGGTGAGAATTTCCCCCAAAACAGAAACATTGTTCAAATGGTACCAAAGCAGCCATGAAACTTTATTAGGCTATGGAAAAAAAATCACATTTTTCATCAACTGTTTCTTTAAGAAGTGAACACAAAGGATGCACTTAAACAGGAATGAAGTGACAATGCTTTTAGAAAAAAAACCAAAACTTTACTTTCCATCATGTTGGAGAATATTGGTTTAATTCATATTATTATTCCCACTGATGCTTTACATAACATGGGACATAAAAAATGTACTGTGAATAAAAGTTCTTTTCATTCAAATGGAGAAGAAAATTATAGGTTCAAAAAATCAATTTAAATATCAAAAGAAGTTAATATCAAAAAATAAAAGTTTCTGTGTTTCAAAGAACCTGACAATGAAGATAGTATCAAATTCATGATGATTGAGATACACTTTATGGTAAGCCTCTGAAACCCTTGGCTTTGAAGTTGAAGCTTCTGCTTGGAAACAGTGTGGGCAGAGCAGACCGATTCATATTTTGACAGAAGTGCAAGTTTAAGAGTCCTTTAGTTCAAATATCTATTAATTATCCTCTGTCAGAAACACTCTTCAGAGTGTTAGACAGAAGTTCTTATGAAGAAGAGGCGTCCAGCAGCCACAACCCTGTTTTAGGGGGATCTGTTGACTTGGAACTCTCTGGCACTGTTAAGATCCCTGAAACAACCACCTTCTGCTCTGTTCAGCTGACATGCAGGGACTCAGTAGCAGCAGGCCGCTATCGCCCAGGGCAGTACGGCTTCTTATACTTGGAGATGAGTGCGTCTGTTTTTCCAAGGCTCACTCTGTAGCAGTCCACTGGCACCAGAGAGCCAAGTGGTGGCATTCTGTCCAAGCACTCCTGCTTGCTGGCTGCGAATGAGGGTGGCACTGGCTCTGATACAGCAGCTTTTTCTGCAGGAGTCAAGCACTCTTCGCCTCCAGGTTCCTCTGTGTGGCCGCCCTGGGAATTCAAAGGGCCGCTACTCGCCTCGCCACCCTTAAGGTGCCTGTGGTGATCGTCGCTGAGTAACAGAACGATGGTCCCGCCAACACGAAGCACTCTGGGACGAAAGAAAAAAAAGGTAATTAGTATGAGTATTTCTTTCTTTGTAGACAACAAACAATCCCACTTTGTTTAAAATATTTGGTGTTCTTAATTTGAAATTTAATTTTAGCCATTTAAATGCGAGGATTTTGATAATTAGGTAGTATCTTCCATAATACATATTCATTATAGTAATTATGAAATCACTAGTACAAATCTGCTTTAATTATCTATTTTTACTCTATTTAAAAGGCAAGCCTCAAAGTAATTTGTAGTCACAGTTTAATAAGTGATTGTACAAAGGAAAAGGCAAATGAAAGGATCCTGAGGAATCTGAGTACATGAAAGGCAGCAGGCTGAACAACAGCGGAACAAAGTCCCCAGGAAGGAGTGAGGATGAAAACAAAGAAAGGGCGGCAGGGAAGGCCGGCAATGTCAGCCTGTGGAGGAGGATTCACCTTCTCAATCGCTTGACCAAAGTCTATAACAGCACTTACATGGAAACAGTGATGAATGAGGACATACAGTCCCGAGTTGCTGAAGAGATGACTGAGCAGTGGGAGAGAGGCAAGGAAAGCGCTCAAGAGCATGTATAGTGAAGGCCACTATCAAGGCAAGGGTGAGGGGCGACCCAAGCCTGGGCATTCAGCGTGGGGCAGACGCTCAGAGGGTGAGAGTAGCCACAGTGGGTGTGAAGGTCAAGCAGGAGTGAGCTGGGCCGAGACCGGGGGACTGGAGCAAGGGGGTGCCCGAGGCCGGAAGGGGGCAGACAGGGAGCTGTGGAGAGGGGGACGCACTGGAAGCAGTCCAGCTGGGGGGAACCAGAGCGGCGGGACGAGGGGAAGGAAGAGCTCGGTCTGGAGCATGCTGAGCGGGGGCCCAACAGACAGCTGGGCGCAGGGCCTGGAGCTTGTCAGAGAGGCCAGGGTGGGAGGTGGAGAATTGAGTTTCCCATAATAAATGGTAGATAAAGCCAGGTGGTGCTGGTGCCAAAGAACCCACCCGCCAATGCCGGAGCCATGAGAGGCAGGTTCTGTCCCTGGATGGGAAAGCTCCCCTGCAGGAGGAAATGGCAACCCACTGCAGTGTACTTGCCTGAGAAATCTCATGGACAGAGCAGCCGGGTGGGCTACAATCCATGGGGTCGCAAAGAGTCCGACACAACTGAAGGAACTTAACAAACACAAAGCAGTAATGGGGGATGAGATCACCTAGGGTGGAAGAACAGAGAGGGGAGAGAAAAGGGGTCAAGGAACAGGGACTTAACATCCAGGGAAGGATGGAGAAGAGCTCATGAAACAGCCAAGGAGAAGGCCTCAACCATGGTGACAGCATGGAAGCCAGGAGAGCAGAGCTCTAAGGTGGGAATGAACGGTCAGCAGTGTCGAACGCTACAGGACTAAGTGAGAAGGATGCTAGGGACCCGGGGCAGCACTCCTAGTTGGGGCCAGGAGCCAGTACCGGTCTGCGGAGGCAAGGCAGGGGGTGGAAGGTGAGGAGAGCGAGTGTAGACTTTTCTCTGAGGAAACTTGGTTGCAGAGGTTAAGAAACCAGGTGCCAGCTGGAGGACCAAGACTTAAAGGGAGCCCTGCCCCCACCACAGCCAGCAATGAGGTCAGGGGCTGAAGTAGCTTTCCCTCATCTCAACCGTCCGCCAATCGAAACAAGTCTGTCTGCAAACGGCATCACGGATTCTGTGCTTCCCTTCATTCTATGCTCTCCCCTGCCCACGCTATCGCAGCCTGACAGGTCTTACTTCCAAATCTGTCATCATCCCCCAAGCTCCCCTTCTGAGTTTCTGCACCAGACACAACTGTACATCCCTGCGAATCTCTCGACGCCCACCCTGTGCTCACTGGGCGTCCCACAGACTGGCCTCCCTTCTCGCCGCAGCACATCCAGCTCTGCTGCTCTGGGCACTGGCGCCCACTCCCTTGGGTGCCTCCCACTATTCAGGGCTCAGCGTTCAGGCGCCCCCCTGCAGAGCCCTTTCCCTGAGCATCCATCTGAGGAAGCCACTGCTGCTCTCTTCGTCCCTCTCTGGCAAAATGTCGCCTTTAGTGCTCACTGTCTCTCCCGTGATCTGAAATCAGTCTGTTGATTTATTCATGATCTGTATTCCCATGCTGGTGAGCCAGCCCCACGTGGGCAAAAACTCTGTCCTGTTCACAGCCAGATCCCCACTGCCTAGTACAGTGTGTGGGTATGAAAGGCCACAATGTCTGGGGAAGGGATAACTGGATCCGGAGAGAATGAGGAGGTGGACAGGTTGAAGGTAAGGAAGAAATGGGCAGAGAACAGTTCCTGAGGAGGCAGGAAACAAGGGGATAAACTCTTGCTACTGGGAGAGGAGGCGGCGAGATGACAGGTATGGCTGGACACCAGGGGACAGAAACAAAAAACACAGGTATCTCTGAATACATACGAAAAAACACAATTAAGAGAAAAAATGAGATACAATTTTTCACCTACCATAGTAACAAAAATAAAAAGACTACCACTCAAGATGGCAAGATTAGAAAAAAAATGAGTATTCCTAAAGACAAAAATTGATATAACTTTTTTGACAGTAGTTTAGCAATAATATGTCAAAGATATGAAATGTACATAACCTTTGACCCAGCAATCTCACATCTAGGCAATTATTCTAAGATATGAGAGCAGAAGCTCTCGCAGTAGTAGAGTAATAGTGACAATTAATGGCAAAGATGGCTAATATTTATCGGTACCAAGGGCTTCCTCGGGGGCACTAGTGGTAAAGAACCTGCTTGCCAATGCAGGAGATGTGAGAGATGCGAGTTGGATCCCTGGGTCAGGAAGATCTCCTGGAGGAGATCATGGCAACTGACTCCAGTATTCTTGCCTGGAGAATCCCATGGACAGAGGAGCCTGGAGGGCTACAACCCACAGAGTTGCACAGAGTCAGACATGACTGAAGCAACGTAGCACGCATGCATGTATTATGTGATGAATATGGTTTAAATGCTTTGTATATCATTTAATCCTTACAATTCAAGTATATTCTGTTGCCATATCTGTTTTGCAGATGAAGAAACAGAGGCACTGTGGTTTTAAATAACTTGCTCATTATAGTCAGTTTGATAAACTGTGCAAAGATGGCTCAGAATGTTATTCTTTATTAAAATGAAACGGTGGAAGTTACCTAAATACCCATCCCTAAGTTCTTTAGGCTACATAATGGTACACACATATAATGCAACCACTGTGGCAACCACTGAAAGTTATCATGTACATTATAGCAACTCATCAGAATGATTTATGACCATGTACATTACAGCAACTCATCAGAATGATTTATGACGTATTTCTGAGCGGAAAAAACAAAGTGCAGTAAAAAGGATGATCCTATTAATATAAAGTTGAAAACATCTATTTGTGTATGTGTACATGGCATGATGTCTAACAGGACATACAGCAATTAATTTATTGTAACTTTTTTCACATAATGGAAGAAAATAAAGTAAAAATCACCTGGAATCCTGCTACTCAGAGGTGACCATTTTTGATAAAATGTCCTTCTAAGCATCTTTCCACATTCATATACACATAAATTTCTTACTAAGAAAGCTATTCAGAAATTATAAAGCAATATGTCTCAAACTGTATTCCTCTAAACACTAGTATAGTATGAGAGATTATTTCTTGTATATATGAAAAAGAAACCAACTAGCATTATGTGGTCAATAAGTTGGGGACGCTCTGTATCAAACAACATAAAAGAGGTTTCTCTTTTACATGTGAACCTGCAAGACTAGGGGTAGATGACACAAACACCCAACTTACTCGAACTTGGGTCCTTAGCCTTCTACTACGCATCTCTATTCCAAATAGTCTGGTATATTTACTGGTTTTTGAACATGCTTTTTGCTTCATTATTACCCAAGAAATACTTGCTGAATATCTGCATGTATGTAACATGGTGTTGTCTCCTTTTTCATTCTTTGCAAATTTCTAAATTTCACTGAGATCATGCTTCTTCCATGAATCCACCTCAAATCTTCCGGGCATTTAGTGACTTCTTCCTTCAAGCCAAACAAGTTAAATTTCTAATTTTGCTCATCTGGTTGAGAAGAAAGCTCAAATATTATACTTCTCTGTATTTCTCCTTTGCATACATGAGATTGTTATTGCTGAAGTAAATTAAAGGAGGAAATAATTGAGCTGAGAGTGTGGTGCTCACACCACCAGAGCAATCATCTGTTGGACAATTTAAAATTCTGACTGCACGCTCTTTCTTGAAGAATCCAGTGCTCTGTTACACTCAGGACCCAATATTTCCACTGCCTATTATAAACATGTTTATTTTGTATTTTTTCTTATTTTTAATATAATTCCCCTCCATTCCCTTCCACTTTATATCTAGAGCCTAAACTACTGGTAAGTCATTGGGAAAAGAGTTATGTGTACTTTAGATAAATTTATGTATATCCCCACCTATTTCTCAAAAGCGCTGGAACTGTTCCACACTGAAAAGTCAGGTCTGAGCTAACAGTTACTGAGCTTTCACGGCACCTAGCACAGTCCTTGCTTCCCTGGTGGCTCAGCTGGTAAAGAATCCGCCTGCGATGCGGGAGGCCTGGGTTTGATCCCTGGCTTGAGAAGATCCCCTGGAGAAGGGCACAGCTGTTCACTCTAGTATTCTGGCCTGGGAAATCAGTACTGTCCTAAAGAGCTTTCAATCTACTGACTCCTCAGGCCAACGCTATCAAGTAGGCACTATTATTTAAAGATGAGGCACAGGGTGATTGAGCAATGTGCCTATGACAGAAATGACAGAAGAAATATTGAGTATTCCGACTCCAGAGACTATGCTCTTCACCATTGTGTTACAATATATGGCCTGTATAAAACCTCAAACCAGAGAAAGTCAAAGGCCAAAGCATAAAGGCTGAGGCCATGTGGCAAGGATGCTTGTCACAGGAGCCAGGAATGTTCCTTATATCCATAAGCATAATTATCTTTTTTCTAAATTTTATTTTAAAAATTTTCTGCTTTTTAAAGTTTTACAGCGTTGTATTGGTTTCTACCATACAATTCAAATCAGCTGTAATTATAAATTCATCCTTTCCCTCTAGAGAGTCCCTCCCTATTCCATCACAGAGCACCAGACTGCGCTCTCTTGTTACACAGCAACTTCTCACCAGCTATCCATTTTGCACGAGAGTGTATATATGCTGATACTACTTTTTCCATTTATCCTACTCTCTCCCTCCCTGACAGTGTCCGTAAGCCCATTCTCTGCATTTTCATCTCCATTCCTTCCTTGCAAATAGGTTCATCAGTACCATTTTTACTTCTGGGAGGCACGTGAATTACACGGGAAATCTTGAATGTCTTCCTGATTCTCACGTAAATATTTAAATTTCCTGAAACAATGTGAAGGTGGTCATATCTGTTTGTTTCATTTTCAGTTACTTAGAATAAAAATCAAAACTGACCGAGAGAAAGTCAGGCTGGTCTAATTTTACTAGTGATGAAGGACAGTCTACTCCAAACACTGCCCTCCCATGACTTGTGAAGATGTTTAAAATACACAGCGCTATATCATCGGGTAGGCTAAGCTGCCACCTCTAGTGGAAAGTTCCAGGCTGGGTGGAAAGTTTCATATTAAGTGTAACATGCTCTTACAGTAGTATCTCACCACGGGCTAGCTTAATAGTACAACTGGTAAGTTACCTTGCTAGGCACAAAGGCTGTGGTTATTAATCCTCGGGGGCACCACAGAATCACCTTGGGAGATATTAAGAAATACTGGATGCCCAGGTTCTACCCTGGACTGATTAAATCAAAGTATCAGTGAGGAGGAGTGGAGAATGGGTATCAGTGTTTTTCAGAAGCTCATGAAATGGTGTTGATATGAAATCAGCATTGCAAAATCTTGAGGGGAATGCTCCATCAAGCAGAAGGGGATACAGGAGCTCAGGAAATGTCTGAGTTACAGGTGCTGAGACCCCAGGTGATGTCCTAAGTCAGGTAACCGTGGAAAAGGGTTACACGCAGGCTCCTGACCATGTACTATGTTGTCCTGCACGGTCAAACACTCGGTTGAGACAATTTAACACAAACTGACCCCTTATCCATGTCCCTTCATTCCTGTGTGTGCTCTAGGTTCTCTTCTTTATCAACTGAAATGATCAGGAAAATTCATATTCAGGTCTCACTGCTTGAACCTCTCAGAGAAACACTTCCATGTCACTGCCTTATGCTCGCTCCCTGAGGTTGACCTTAGAAATGTTACATGACTAGCGCTTCTGCATTTTCACTTCAAACCAACAGTGCAGGCATCCATTCTATATGACTGAATGCTTCATACGTAAATTCTGTCCTGTTGCTCAGTAGCTCTGTGATCTTGAGGAGGATAATATTTCTGGGTCCTGGTTTCTCTCCTGTAAAATGTGGGGGATTAACACATAGGACCCAGGGTTGGGGGGAAAATTAGAAGTAAATATGTAAATTAACTAGCTCAGTGACTGAAATATATGTCACTATTTTAGATTTTCAAATTTTTGACTATAATGAAAAATTATCTTTTCCTGAATAAAACTTATAGTATGATAATATAGAATAACTATATCAAGTTTATAACTATAAAAACTTCTGATTTGAAATCTTAGAAAATTAAGCTATAAAAACATGAGGAAATTACTAAAATGTAATAAAATCTTAACTGAAGAGCTATAATACATTTTGGTTAAATGCTCTACGGCTCAAAGATTTTGGAAAGACACTCAACAACTTACCTTTCCATCTCCTGCAGAGTTCTTTTGATGTCTTTTCCTAACTTAAACTTTTTTCCAAATGGAATATCAGAAATAATAATATCGACGCTTTCTGAAGGCAAGGGCAATTCTGAAATACAAAAATGAGAAAATTCTATTACAGTAAGTTCAAACATTTACAACTTAAATATGAGAAAACTGAAGTACATAGGATTATTTTTGCATACTGAATAAAATTTAAGGCTTCTAATATTGTTTCTAAGGAATGACAAGATCCTGAAGGCTTTCAGAATCACTAAAAATAGATGTTACAATTGTTGTATTTTGTTCTTTGAAAAGTGGTTTTTCAAGTGAAATAAAATATGACATAAGTTAAGCAGAATTTTAAATTAACCAGAAAATTAAACTCTTTAAAAATATTACATGAGAAGAAAATTGCTAGATCCAAAAAGAAATACATTAGGATGCCTAGAAAAACCTTTTACAAAATTATATCCTATAACTTTCATTTTTCTTTTCATGATCATATATAAAATCCATTTGTAGATCTATTTGTTTTTAAGAAAAGTGACCCATAGGTTTCATTGTATTTTTAATGGCAACCCCAAAGGTTAAGAACATCCACTTAAGTCCTAAGACTAGAGAAAAAGTTAAATAATCAAGAAAATGAGATCACTAAAACAAAATATAGTGTTTGATTATCAAATCTAAATTTCTTTCTCAACTTTACATTTTACTCTCAGAAATTAACTCAGTCAGTTCAGTTGCTCAGTTGTGTCCGACTCTTTGCGACCCCATGAATCGCAGCACGCCAGGCCTCCCTGTCCATCACCAACTCCCGGAGTTCACTCAGATTCATGTTCATTAAGTCAGTGATGCCATCCAGCCATCTCATCCTCTGTTGTTCCCTTCTCCTGCTGCCCTTAATCCCTCCCAGCATCAGAGTCTTTTCCAATGAGTCAACTCTTTGCATGAGGTGGCCAAAGTACTGGAGTTTCAGCTTTAGCATCATTCCCTCCAAAGAAATCCCAGGGCTGATCTCCTTGCAAAAGACTGGTTGGATCTCCTTGCAATTACCACAAGGTAACACACCCAATCTTAACTTCCACATTTTCTGAATATACTTTTCACTTTGCACTCTTTATACTTCTACTACCACCATCTAAATTTAAATAATTATTTAAATTTCAGACAGCACCTAATTCTATAAAGTACAATAGAATTTAAATAATCTTTACTATTCTGAATACAAATTTTTGTTGGCAGGAAATTTAAAAACAAAGCAAAAAATCCTGTTATCTGAGAAAGTCTAATGAATGAACATTTGCTAATAGAAGAAAGAGTGGGTTGTTAGAAAACAAGTAATGGGATAATATTTTGTTGGAACTAGGCAGAAAATCTTTTTTTTTTTCCAAGTCACGTTTTAACGTCATGGTGGTTCAGACGGTAAAGAATTCTCCTGCATGCAGGAGATCCGGGTTCAGTACCTGGGTCCACAAGATCCCCTGGAGAAGGGGATGGCAACCCACTCCAGTATTCTTGCCTGGAGAAACCCCATGGACAGAGGAGCCTGGTGGGCTACAGTCTATGGGGTTGCAAAGATTCGGAAATGACTAGTGACTATCACTTTCACTTTCTTTTTTCATTTAGTTTTAGGGTGTTGATATAGAGTGGGGCTTCCCAGGTGGCTCAGTGGTAAAGAGTCTGCTTGCTGACACAAGAGATGTGGGTTTTAGCCTTGGGTTGAAAACATTCCCTGGAGGAGGAAATGACAACCCAATCCAGTACTCTTGCCTGGGAAACCCCATGGACAGAGGAGCCTGGCGGGCTATAGTCCATGGGACTACAAAGAATCAGACATGACTGGGCAAAGTGAACACGCACACATTGATACAGGACACATCCACTTGAATACTGTAACTACACTTGTAAAACTATGAGACAATGGGCAAACATGGTTATCAAATGTTTATACGTGAGGAACCAGGGAGTAATCTACTCTTGAGATTGAGCCCAAGTCTTTTGCTTACATAAACACACAACAAACATGAGTTGCCCATCTCTGGTTTGGATTTTTTCCCCTTCTTGTTAGTCTATTTTCATTTGCAAGTTTTCTACTCTGTATCGTAATTTACCGAACTGCTTTAAATCATTTTAGAAGATGAAGGAATAAACATCACTGAGACAGAAGAGAGCAATCTTTTACATAGAACCAGTGTCATCTTCCAACAATACAACAGAAAATAATCTGAGCTTTTGTGCAGGCTCTGGTGTCAGCTTGCATTTGGCTCTGCCACTTACCAGCTGTGCAACTTTGGGAAATTATTGCTTTACTTTTCTCATCTGTAAAATTGGAGAAGAGTACCTATCCCAGAAGTTAACATGTGACGAACCTACAGAAAATATCAACAGACACTGCCTGGCACACGCTGAGCAGTCAGTAATTGTCAGCTGTTGTCAGTATTTACAACGTCCTCTCTAGTGTGTATAAGGAGATGACAGCCAGGTGGAGCCAGTGGGTCAGAATCCTTCCAGGAAGCTCTGCAGAACTTAGCCATTCCTTCTCATGGCTCCTCAAAGACCTGGTGGGGCTACTACTTCCAGACGGGTCTCTTTCCAACTTGCCTTTCCCTTAGCAGTGGTTCTCAACGTGTGGTCCCTAGAGAAGCACCATCAGTATTACCTGAAATTATAAATGCAAAATCTTGGGCCCTACAACCAACCTTGATATTTAGCGTGGATCAGAATCAACTGAAGGGCCTGGTAGAATGCAAACTGCTGGCTCCACTTCCAGAGATGCTGATGCATAAACTCCTAAAATCACGAGCACCTGACCCGTAAGAGTCAACACACAGTAAAATCTTTTAAATTATTAAATGTTTGAATTGCTTGTGAACAAAGTTTGTAACTAAGGAGATAGAATTCTGAAATAGAAACACAGCTTAAAACAAGTAAAAAAATCATCTTTTTTACATCTCTGCAGGATTCAAAAACATGAAAAAAAGGTAAAAGGCTGGTATGTCTTGAATAAAACTGTCCTATTTACTCCCTCCTTCTAGGGATAAGTTTGAGTAAGAACTGCTTAAAACCAGGATATAGCCCTAAGATATTTCCTCCCCAAAAGTTTTAACAGCCTTTAAAATAACTTTTATGTATATGTGTAGACAAGAGACTGGGTAAACGCAGAACTTGTACAAGGTTGGGCACATCCTTTTTATATTTTCTTTCACTGTACTTTGTTATTCTTTCCATCATCTAGGTTTATAACAATGGCATTCTGTCCTGTAATTCTCAGTTGCGCAAACAGTTGTATTTTTGATTCAATCCTCACAACCGGGCATTTCACCTTGGCTTTCTCTACTCCTCAGTTGGTTCATCTCTTAAACGTCTGGGTTTTATTAATTTTTCATAATTTTTCCCCCTCTGACATGCTTGTTAGTGAAACATTGCCTGAACTTTTTATATTTGAGAATGTCTTTGTACTAAAATGACATCTTGGTTGAACATGGTACTTCTGGTTCCCACTTTGCCTTAGTAACCTTGTGAGTCGGCACTATTTCATTGGCTATTGCTCTATAACTTTGTTTCCATCATGGATAGATTTTGAAGTTTACTGCATTAGATTATGCCTTTTCTTTATATGACTGCTGCTGGTGAAATTCTTCTCTTCTACTGTCTTTCTCTTTATTCTTTTTGATTTCATAAAAGAGAATACAAATACTTCAATGAAGCTGAAATTTCAACGTGTACTGCTAATTCAGAAGTCCATAATTAGTCTTGAATATGCAAAATGTAGTTTGGCATCTGGGAGATAATTTTAAAGTGCTGTTGCCAGTTTTGTTTTTAATGACTGCAATTTATCAAAAACTTTAAAAACTGAAAAGGTTTTTTGCACTCCATTTGTTGACTTCTTTGATTACAGATTTCCAATGAAGTCTGAGAAAAATGCAACTACAATTAGGCAACTTGTTTATTTAAAAAAGTTTATCGCACAATTATAAGATACTCTGGCTAGGTACATCAGCCATCAGTACATCTTCAAAAATTTAAACATTTTTAAGAAAACTGAAGTATAGTTGATTTACAATGTGGTGCCAATCTCTGCTACATAGCAAAGTAACTCAGTTATACACATACAGTTCTTTGTTTATATCCTTTTCCATTGTGGTTTATCCCAGGAGATTGAATACAGCCCCCTGTGGCATACAGTAGGACCTTGTTGTTTATGTATTCGAAATGTAGGAGTTCACACCAACTCCCAACTCCCAGTCCATCCTACTCCCTCATCTCTTCCTCTTGGCAGTCACAAGTCTGATCTCCCTGTCTATGAGTCTGTTTTTGTTTTGTGGATAGGAAGATAGTTTTCTGTTTTGTTCACTGGTGCCATATTTTAAGAGTCCACATGTAAGTGATATTATATGGTATTTGTCTTTCCGACTTACTTCACTTAGTACGATAATCTCTAGCTGCATCCAGGTTGCTGCAAATGGCATTATTTCATCTTTTTTACGGCTGAGCAGTATTCCATTACACACACACACACACACACACACACACACACTCAGTCCATCCTACTCCCTCATCTCTTCCTCTTGGCAGTCACAAGTCTGATCTCCCTGTCTATGAGTCTGTTTTTGTTTTGTGGATAGGAAGATAGTTTTCTGTTTTGTTCACTGGTGCCATATTTTAAGAGTCCACATGTAAGTGATATTATATGGTATTTGTCTTTCCGACTTACTTCACTTAGTACGATAATCTCTAGCTGCATCCAGGTTGCTGCAAATGGCATTATTTCATCTTTTTTACGGCTGAGCAGTATTCCATTACACACACACACACACACACACACACACACACACGTATGTACCACATCTTTTTTACCTATTCATCTGTTGATGGACATTTAGGCTGTCTCCAAGTTTTGCCTATTGTGAACAGTGCTGCTCTGAGCCTTTGGGTGCATGTATCTCTTTGAATTATACTTTTGTCCGAGTATATATGCCCAGTAGTGGGATTGGTGAATCATACGATAGATCGATTTTTAGTTTTCTGAGGAACCTCCATACTGTTTTCCATAGTGACTGCACCAACTTAACATTCCCATCAATGGTGTAGGGAGGGTTCCCTTTTCTCCACACATTCTCTAACATTTGTTATTTGTAGACTTTTTAATGAAGGCCATTCTGACCAGTGTGAGGTGGTACCTAATCGTAGTTTTCATTTGTGTTTCTTTAATATTTAGTGATGCTGAGCATCTTTTCATGTGCCTATTGGCCATCTATCCTCTAGAGAAATGTTTACTAAGGTATTCTTTTTTTTTTTTTTGTGGTTGTTGTTGAGTTGTATGAGCTGTTTGTGTATTTTGGTCATAAAGCACTTGTTGGATGCATCATTTACAAATACTTCTCTCATTTTATAGGTTGTCTTTTTGTGTTCTTTTCTCTTTGCAAAAGCTTATAAGTTTGGTTAAGTCCCTTTGTTTATTTTTATTTCTATTGCCTGGGAGACTGGGCCAAGAAAACATTGATACGATTTACATTGGGGAATGCTTTGCCTATGCCCTCTTCTAGGATAGGAGATTTGTGGTATTATATCTTTTTTTTTTTGATTGGAGGATAACTGCTTTACAATGTTGTGCTGGTTTCTGCTGTACAACAATGCGAATCAGTCACAACTATACAGATATCTTGTCCCTCTTAAGCCTCTCTCCCACCTCCAGTGTTATGTTTGTCTTTAAGCCATTTTGAGTTTATTTTTGTGCACAGTATGAGGATGTGTTTTAACTTCATTGATTTAAACGCAGCTGTCCAACTTTTCAAATACCACTTGCTAAAGAGACTGTCTTTTCCCCATTTTAAACTCAGATTAAACATTTTAACACCCAACAAATGATGGGCACACAAAAAAGCATGTACTGTCAGGCTGAATTGCTTTTTTTGCATTCAGCCATCTTTAGAGATAGCCTATAGTTTAGTTATTCTGTGTATATTAAAAAAAAATTTTAAGTCTATTATTTTGATAACTTGAGTTACTATTTCAATTCAGAACATCACAGTTTGTTTGGAGGTAATTATGAATTATGTAGGTACCGTGTCAAATTCTAAGTACATTCCCGTGTCATAGATTTCTTTATTTAATAAGAACATTAGTCTTCACCAGGATTCTGTGGTCTCCCAATGCATAAACAGACACAGGTGCAGTGCTGAGCTGAATCTATAGTAGCGTTCACAATAATGAAAGATGTTTCATCTCTGACGGAAAATAAATTCCTAAATTTCCAAGAATTGGGAGGGGGTCGGAATACTAAACCATTACTGGAATTGACTTAGCTAATTTTCTTTTTGAAGGATCTGGTAACCCTGATACAAAACTGCTAACATTTAACTTTCTGCAGGGGTCTTCTTTTTTAATGGAGCCAATGTATTAATAGCTATAGCTTCATTTTGTTTATATACATAAGAAAATTTGGAAGTGAAAATGAACAAAATTAATTTAGAAGAGTGCTCATTTGATCTAAATGAAAAGTCATGCTTTAAATGGATTTCTTTCTGTTGCATCTGATAAACACTTAATTTTGGCTTACTCGCCTTAAAATAATGACTAAGTTTTGAAGTAAATGCTGCTGCTAAGTCGCTTCAGTCGTGTCCGACTCTGTGCAACCCCACAGATAGCAGCCCACCAGGCTCCCCCATCCCTGGGATCCTCCGGGCAAGAATACTGGAGTGCGTTGCCATTTCCTTCTCCAATGCATGAAGTGAAAAGTGAAAGTGAAGTTGCTCAGTCGTGTCCGACTCCTAGCGACCTCATGGACTGCAGCCCACCAGGCTCCTCTGTCCATGGGATTTTCCAGGCAAGAGCGCTGGAGTGGGTGGCCGTCGCCTTCTCCGGAAGTAAATGCTAGATGCCTCCATAAACAAGTCTATTTCATTTGGTTACTCCTGTCACCGTGGCCCTCAGAGTGCACGATAAAAGTAGATAAACATTTCACTCCAGTTATATGTTCATCAACAGCTTTCTTGAGAAATAGAATCTCAGTATGTAATTTTTCATTAAATATGCACTTTTAAAACCTTACTGCTGCTGAAAGAGTTTGTTACAGAACAGTGTTACCAAAGGGATTTATAGCATATGATATATGATAAAGCCACTGGAGCAAAAACACTCAAATTCCCTAAGGTGGGCTTCTCACTCCCTGCTTCCCACACATATTTCACGGACACCCAACCTATCACTTCTCACATTTCCCCTGACTTCCCAGATGCCAGGGCAGCCGGGCAGCTTCATGAATTGTGCAGAATATCGTGTGAACCACAACACACCTGGTAGAACGCCAACTTTTCTGCTTCCCTTACCAGCCCAACTACCCCAAAAAATGATGAAAACTAGCTGTCTTCAAGGTACCTCTTCCCGTTCTCTCCAGATCCCGTTCAGGCAGGCAAGCCTTTGTTCCTGCTGCTCCACGGAACCAGTTAGACCTGAGTTTTGCTCCATGGAACCGGTCAAGCCTGAGTTTTGCTTCACCAACCAGCAGCATCTGACACAGCTGCTCATTCTTGCTCAGATTCTCTTACTTTCTCATCCTTGGTTGCTCCTTTTACTAGATTCTCACCCTCCAGAACTTTAAGCATCTCATCCTCATAAAAAGCCTCTCTCTTCTCTATTTGTGCTCATTTCCTAGGTGATCTCATGGATGTAAATGTAATCTAGACTAGTGATGTGTACTGTCTCCCCTAAACTCCAGATCTGTATGTTGACTATCTACTTTGAGATCTTAATGGCTCTCAATCATCATGTGGAACTGAACAGGCCCCCAACTCTTGTTCCTCCTGCAGTTTTCCGCAACTCAATAAACGGCAATGGCACCCTCTAGCTGTTCAAGCCAGAAAGCTTAGTCATCCTTGTTCTTTTTCTCACCTTTAATCCACTAACAAATCCTGTTGGCTCTACCTTCAATATGTATATACATATACATATATGTGTGTGTATATATATGTCTGATCTCTTTGCAACACCTCCACTAATACCACTTTGTCCCAAGCCACCACCATTTACCTGGATTATTGCAATAGTCTTATAACTAGTCTCTTTGTTTCCATCCTTGCTCTACTATTGTCTGTTCTTAACAGACAATAAAAAGACTAATCTTTTAAAAAGCTAGGATTTATTTGGCTACTAGGTATAATAGAAAACTTAAAACAAAAACCAAAACAACTTTTCTTTATTAACAATTGAGCACTTTATGCTTGTTTTTAAAGTGAAATCTTACGGGAAATAGCCAAAACGAGATCTGATGAAAGTGGAGCTGGTACTGCAGCGATGTTCTGATGGACAAATTAGTACTTCCTTTCTCACCCAACCAAGGCACTTTTGAGACTGTAAAGGGTTGGAAAAACCACTGCTCTGGAACAATTTATAGAGCTATTCCATTTTTCTTAAAGATCTCAAAAAAAAAACCCCCAGCTTTCTTAAAGAAATGTATATGAAAACTTGAGTTCAATCTAATCATCCCTCAGCTTCCTCTAGAAACTTGTACAAGTTACACACAGACTCCACTTAAAAACCTCAACAGAAAGATTGAAAAGATAGTCACTGGCAGCAAACAATTACGAAACTTCAACCAAGAATACAATTTCTTCTTTGAGGCTACTTTATTATGCATTTATAGAAAAGGTATCCTAATATTTTGTCAACAGTGCATTTCTACTACTTTTCTACTATAATAGAACAAATTTTTTTTTTTTAAACAATATACTGTTTCTCTAGATTACAGGGACTTATCTATCACCTATTCTCACTGTGCCAACAGAGTATGATTTTCTTAGCTGAGAATTAAATGTCACTTTTAAGGGAGAAAGGCACACTGAGGGAAAGATAGGAGGAATGTGAGGCTTCTCTTAGTCTAAATAGGGTGTTAGTAAAATATTATTTTGGACTCCATAGACTTGATTCCTTATGTTTCTTGCTGCTGACTCCCCGTCAGTAAACAAGGAGTAATGGCTTTCCTCTGCCTCACAGGGTGATGAATCCTGGTTTGCCCTAGAATTTCTCTTTTAGCATTAAAAGTAGTACTGGTGTAGCAAACTGGGAAGGCTTGTTACCTCATTCCCCATAACATAGGAATACTACCCAACTGAAGCAAGGAGAAGGTAAGATAATTCAAAACATTTCATACAGTTTATTGCAAAGAATTCACGGATCCTCAACAAATTGTTGTTGTTGTTATTCTGTTTATTTTATGGCTATACTAAATGACCCCTGGTTATCATATGAGAAGTGGTTCAGATGCAACAAACGCATCTTAAAATTTCTTCAGATGCTTTTACTTTGTACCATGCTTTTACTTACATGCCAAGGGAAACTACAAAAATATGGTTCCTGACAATGAATCTTTTGAAAAATAAAAAAGTTACAATTATAATATTGGAAGTAAACTGAGTATTGGCCCCACAGATATATCACAAGGTATAAATAATTCAACCTTTATATTAACATATGAAAAGTGAGTGGTGTTCTATATTATGATTCTAAGTGTGTTTACACATGTTTATTTCCCCCAAATGTTTGCATTTTTAATATCTTACCTATAACAGAGACTTTAAGTAACTCAATCTTATCCTTGAGGCCTGCAGCTCTCAGATTGTCATATGCACCTGATAACTGTGAGTCACTGACATCAGCACCCACATAATACACATCCTATGAGGGGAGAAATTCAAATTATAAATAAAACCATATTTTATGTAGTTAAGAAAATCTACTTGCAGTTTTTTCAAATGATGAAAATGAAATCAATAGATTTGTTAATTCAGATTAAAAGAAATTTAGGATATTTCTATAAAATAACATTCAAGGACCAAAACTTGAGAAGTTTTTGGTAAAATGTTAAAACATTAATTTTTAACATTTTACAATGAATATTTTACAATACAAATGTCTGAGGAATTGAGGGATTTATATAATGTAGGTCATGACTAGTTATCGGAATTGTCATAATTTCCTAAATTTATCACAGTATTTAAAGAAAAGTAATTTAATTAACCTTTCATAGTCTACTTTGACTACAATTAAATAGTAACTCATATAATTAAAAATTATAATCCCTAAATAGACAATCTACCTGTAATAATTGTTAAGTGTATACACAACACACACTAATTAAAGTAAAACACTGCTTGGTTTACCAAACTTTAGAACTTACTGGCCATTCCTTAGCAGCTTCCAAAAGTATTGTTCCAAGTCCACACATTGGATCTAAAACAACTGCACCAGCCTATAGAGAGAAATGTTGATTTGCTACTGTTAAATCTACTGTAACAGGTATTATACAAGAAGCCTAAAACTTGAGGACTCAGTCATTTCAGGGTAAATATTCCTTTCTAAACTTTATTAGGAATTTCAGGTAGTTAAAGCCCTAGGGCAGGTGTCTGCTCGGCACGTTTAAAGATTAGGCAGGAGACCAGTGTGGCCAAGGCACGGTGAGTGGGAGGGGGACGTGGTGATGACAT
>SJYX01000519.1:79906-147825 GCA_006410675.1 Oreotragus oreotragus
AGACAGCCATTTTGCTTTTTTGCATTTCTTTTCCATGGGGATGGTCTTGATCCCTGTCTCCTGTACAATGTCACGAACCTCATAATTCATGTGTAATTACAATTCATGTGTAATATTACAATTCATGTGTAATTCACATGAATTGTAATATTTTATGTCAACTACATTTCAATTAAAAAAAAAAGAATAGTTGGCATTGTTTTTCAAGAATTAGGTTATGAGCACAGAAAATAAAATGAACATTCATTACCTCCAAATTTGGATTCCTCAAATCTGCTTTCCATCCAAACTGTTTCATAAGAGCAATTCCAATTACTCTTCCTACCTCCTGTAAAGGCAATAGGTTAAAAAAAGATAAGAATACTAAAAATGAAAATTTTAAGTTTAAATGTAAGCAAAAAACTAGCAGGGAAATCAATCATACTATCCGATGGTAATTTAAGGTTATGGTATTAAAATATTACACAAAAGCATTTTCTATTCAAGGCAATAAGGGTGCATTGTACCTCTTCCACCCCAACAAATCTTACGGCATTGATGTTTACTTGTGTGTAATCTCTCTCTTTGTAATTTCAGACACATGAAATAACCAGACTGTGGCCTGATAAATATGGTCATTCTGGGTTCCAGGAAATAGATGCAAACTGAAAGATGAACTATTTTAGCTATGGCAATCCTGTATGTTTAAAAATTACCCGTTTAGTAGCATTAGGTTCAGACTGAAGCGTCTCTCTGACTTTAAGACTGGCCCAAGGACCCACACTGTGCCCTCTATATCACTAAAACCTTTGCAGGGCCCTTTTGTGGTGTTTGCTCTCCTTTTAAGTACACCTGTGCATCTCAGTCTGGGTCCTGGGAAGATCCCAGATACAAGACCTGGTGCAGAGCAACCACTTGATCAACACAGAACCAAACTGAAGAGGAAGCCAAAAAGCTTAGGGCCATGATATTAGAATTTCCAAATGTAAACAGTATCTATGAGTTTAAGGAAACTTTTAGGGGAAAGTGAAAGGAAGTCTTTATGTAGACTGGCACAGTATTCCTCTTAAGCATCTAGGGTAAAGTTAAGAAGGAAAATGCACTTTTAGAAGAGATTTAGTTATGTGAGATTAGGTCAAGCGATCTGTCTGGGCCTGGTTATGTATTCTGTGAAAGGTTTTCACCTCATTTTTGATCTAAAGAATAATTAATTCTTTTAGAAAATGGGAACCCACTCTGGGGGACAAGTGTACCTGTGCTGTAAGGGTCTTGGCAATGGCTCCACTGCAGCGACAGGAAACTCTAAAAGTTAAGTTGGTCTGGTTACGCGTGTCAACAGCTTCCGTTACATCATTCTGAAGTTCGTGAAATTTTTCTTCTTCAGTGATAAACTTTCCTTGCTCCAATATTTTTTCTTCTATTTGTTTTTCCAGCTGGCATTCCTTAGTCTCTTGTATCTCTTGGATTTGTTCTGTTTTCAATTTCTTAGCAGTGATATCATCTTCTCTCACTTTTCTTTTGAGTGGGTTAGCATTTTTATGAGAAAGTTTTTCCTTTTTTGCATCAAGTTCAAGAAGATTCTTCCAAATTGAAATGGCATTCAACCAACTTTCAGGATCATCATTTATAAGTCTTTGCAGTTCATTAAATATTTTTCCTAAATAAGTAAAATCTCAGTTTATCCTTTACTGAAGCTATTCACACCCTCAAATCCCATTGCCTTTATTTCTTTAAAATAAGAAATTTAAATAAATTGCTACATGAATACTGATTTCCCTTTTATCTGGAACTTATATAATTTAACTTAAGAATACTGTGCAGAATAAAGTTCATTCATGTATTCCATATTTAACATCAAACCTGTTTTAAAATTCCTATTAAGTTACCATTTACTTTAGCAAGATCATTTGTCCCATGATAACATATGTATCTCTTCGATATACACAGAGATGTACCATATGTGTTGATCTTTAGAGTAATGGTGATCTTGCCTATAAAAAATTAAGTTTTAAAAGATAAATTGCAAAACAGAGCTCAAAAACAGAGCAACTGAATCTTGAGACTATTTAAGACCACAAAATATTAGCACAGATCATAAAATGAGCTTCCATAAAGTAACAGTTCAGATACACAACTTATTCATAATTTAGGAACTGGCAGTCATGCTTAGTAAAATGTAATCTTTTCTTGATAAACAAAAGCCATCAAGATGATCAAAGAGTAATTACTGTAGTTCTTTAAAGATGAAAGTGTATGGAATACTGGGATGAAATTATACTGACCTTACAATGTAATATCTGAAGATTTGTTTTAAAACAATTTTTCTGCCCCATCTTGATTTCTCACCATTTGAATTGCTCTTGACACAGTTTATTACAGGCTGTGATGACATGATTGCTTGTGCACAAGCAGCGATCAAAATAAGGTTCAAGGCAATGTGTTATCCAGCTGTAGCTGATCCTTTTTTGCTTTTGTCAATATCTTTACATTATTTCAGCAGCATATTTATAAAAGTAGGGAGTGGATAATAAATCTCTTAAGCCCTCTTTAACGCTAATGCTTTATCAATTTAAAGTTCCCCATGATAGGAAATTTTACTATGTAGTATTTTCCAATTATATCACTCGTAAAATTATAAGTTCTGACCAATTTAAATCAATGCATTTGGGGTTATTACATGCTCCTAAATCTAAATAAATGCACCAACCATATATAGCCTTAGAGAAGGTGTCTGATCATAATTCTCAAGGAAGAACTATGACTTAGGACACTAAAATCTCAGAAGGAAGGCAGCACACTGGTCAAAACTTGTCAAAAAGAAGAAACACAATTAGGTGATAATATTCAGGAAATACAGAAAAATAACTAATTAATGATCCCTGGGGTATGAATGATTCTTAAAAATGTGAAATGGCTACATGTTAACTGCCAAGCAAAAAACTCTGGAGTGCACTATATCATGTAGGTAAAAGTAACAGGTATACACCTACCTTTACTTACAGAAGAAACAGGAAATGGAAGCTGCTTTTTAATCAGCAAAAATAACCTTTCTGCAGATTTCAATTGTTTCAGCATATTCAAGTCAGAACAGGTGGTGAAAAAAACTTTTCCTGAAATGTATTCAACCTAGAGATAGAAAAAATAGATATTAATGTAGTTCAATGTCAGATTAAGAATCATTTCCCTTCCCTCCCCTTTAATGCATTAAAACATAGCATCTAGACTAACAATAGTAAAAATGTCTATTTCTGAAGTATCTACTACTTATTAGACTATCCTAGGCACTCTGAATACGTTTTTTCCCCCTCATCCTGTAACAAGCCTCTAAGGTATATTTTATCATCTCCACTTTATAGATTAGGAAATTGAGGCTTAGAATTGTTAAATAATTTGTGTGAAGTCACATAGTCAGTGACCAAGACCATAATCTTTCTGTGTTACCTTTTGTAAAGTGTGTGTGTGCATTCTACTAAAAAAAACTGAACACAAAATACTGATTAATTATCAAATCTCACACAACTACTAAAAGTGGGCAAAGGAAAGGCAAAATGGATAGGACAAATTAGGTGTCTAGACCAAGTTTAACCTGATCAGTAGGTATTTATTAAACATCTACTGATTGGTCTACAAGGAAGCATACAGTATAAATCCCAAAGATGAATAATAATGTAAAAGGCATAAGTGAAAGTGAAAGTGAAGTCGCTCAGTCGTGTCCGACTCTTTGCGACCCCGTGGACTGTAGCCCACCAGGTTCCTCTGTCCATGGGATTCTCCAGGCAAGAATACTGGAGTGGGTTGCCATTTCCTTCTCCAGTAAAAGGCATATAGTGACATACAATTAAAATATAAAATGTATAAGACAATAACTTGCACTAAGCTCAGGAGAAAAGTAAAATGTTAATAAATGTTCTGGTAAGTTGAAGGTATAATAAGCATTATTAACGATGGAAGCCATCATTAGTAAAAGTCTTGGGGAAGAATCCTTTAAGATTTGGTAAGAGGGATTCTCACAAAAGAATGAAGGGGAAGAATGCAGAGGTGGGCGTGACAATCTGGCTGAAGTAAACTGTAAGAGACCATAGCAACCTTTCCTGTGTGATGCTGACTGATGGTGTCAGGCGGATGGATGGTGTAACTCAGGCTCAGCTTGAAAAACAGTCATGATTTTACCCCAGATGGTAATGTTTCACCATTAGAAATTTTTGATGAAAACTATGATAGCACTAAATTAGCTGGAAGAAAGATTTCTGTGGACGGGGCATAAAGGACTGAGTGCTGAACGTGATGCTGGAGGGAGAAGTGGATTACTGAGGAAGAAATAATGAACCACTTGGCTGTGGGAACCGAACAATGGATAGAAGCAAGAGTGTGCATCAAATTGAAGGAGGCTTGAAAGACAGGAGAGATATGTGGACAGTCAGAGAAGAAAGGAAAATAAAAAGAGCACTGATTCAGAGAGAGTCAAATGAGGTCCAGCAAATGACACTCAATGCCAATGGAATCCTAAACCTTTTGGGTCAACCCAATCACTTCAAGTTCAGGATGGATGTGGATGATCCTAGCATTCTCCTTTTAGCAGTGGCCTCGGGCTAACTAACATGGTTCTAAGTCATCTCCTAGGACTGAGGCAACCATGGAATCAGGGGTGTTCCATGTGTATAGGCAGCTCCCACTCAGTGGGAACTTGAATTCCAAGTGTATGGTATGTTTGATTTGACCTGTTCTAATTCAGCTTTTGGGGTGGTAATTTCTAAAGTTACACTCTAGCTTGATGAAGAAGGATCTCTGTTGGGGAAGCCCTAAGTTGATTACAATTAAAACCCCAATACTTCTATAGTTGTAAGATTAACAAGTTCTGGGATTCTGATGTATAGCATGGTGATTTTGGCTAATAATTCTGTATTACCTAGCTGAAAGTTGCTGAAAGAGTAGATCTTAAATGTTCACATCAAAAAAGTAATGTTGATTACATGATGGGATGGAGGTGTTAGCTAATGCTATGGTGGTCATCATTTTGCAACATATAAATGTATCAAATCACCTTAAACTTAAATAATGCTATGTATCAATTATATCTAAATAGAGCTGGAAAAACAAATGTTAAAAACTCCAAAGACTTTAGGTACTAGCAATGTACCTAAGACAGACGGAGGAAGTAGGGAATGAAAAAAATGTTTAGAAACAATATTTAAGGGGATAATGAAGTAACTAAAACAAGAACTTCTGGTTTTTACAATTTACTTCTTTCTCATTATAAAGGTGACATTTTCCCACTAAAGTAAAAATTGAATATATACCTCAAAATGCTTAGAACTTGGAAGCAAAGTTTTAAAAGGTACATTTTTTTGAAGTTTAGATTTTGTTACTTGATCTAAAAGTATAGTTGATATTAAGCCATCACATGAAATAGCTGGTTAAGATTCTGGGGGAACTGAAATAAATATTTTACTGTAAATCTAAACAAACTGATACAAACATCTTCTAGACCAGTGATTTTAACTTAAGTGGTCTAGATATTAGTTATTTAATAATATAAAGATCTTTTTTTTTCTCATTTACTTGAGTATCAAGGGAGACAATTTATATAATGAACTTCTAAAAATATTTTATTGGAGGGGAGTGTGGAGAACAAAAAATTTTTTTGACTGAAAATCAAGTTAATTAAGAGGACCTAAGAGGTCCTTTAATCTACTGGGGTGCTCAATTATAAGAATAATATGTGTTTAGCCACTTGAAATGTTAAATACATTCTAAAAATCAATATCAATACTGGTTTATTCTGTTTATTTAAAAAAATTAACATTGGGCCTACATTCCTTTTATAAGAAATGAACATGTAATCAAAAGTAGTTTATGAAATGGTAAAATAGCCACTGTGAGAATCAATCATATATATTAAGGTGCTTTAATAGTTCACCGTTTGTAAAGTATTCTATCAAAGTAGTAGAAAAATGAATTTTGGTATTTATGATTTCAAACACTGCTGAAGCTACTGTTACTCATTTTCTTTAGTTTATTGTAACTGATCATATTCAATTACAATAATTAGGGAGGACTGTGGCATTTTAGAACATTTCACACTAGTATTTGTTACTTGAAAATTTATTTATATATCCAATCTGTTTTTTCCATTTGGAATTAAATCATTAAAAGTATCTAAAACCAACTGGTTTTATGTCTAACACTTCAGAAGATGAAATAACAGCCTTTATTAAAAGAAAAAACAGCTCTGTTGTCAGCTAGAATATCTAAGCAGTTAGTATTTTGCCTTTCTTTTAAAATTTAGGGAGTCAGATCTAATGCAAAGATGAAAAGCTTAAGCCAAGGCAAAAAGGTAAGATACAGTAACAAGGAGATACCAGTTTCCTAATTCTACAGATGCCATTTAATTTTGGAATTAATTTTTAAGTGCTAGGTGAAGGTCAAGGTGATATATGAGCATGTGTTTCATTTTAGAAGACAGAATTAAAAAAATATATTCTACTTAATTTTAAAAAAGTATCCAATCTATAGGGAATGCACAGAATCTTCAGAGAACCTTATGCAATCATCCCATTAAATGAAATAACTCGACTATCTGCTTAACCCTACTATGTGGGCTAACTGTTTTGCTATGTGGTTGTACAGGAGACAGGGATCAAGACCATCCCCATGGAAAAGAAATGCAAAAAAGCAAAATGGCTGTCTGGAGAAGCCTTACAAATAGCACTGAAAAGAAGAGAGGCAAAAAGCAAAGGAGAAAAGAAAAGATATAAGCATCTGAATGCAGAGTTCCAAAGAATAGCAAGAAGAGATAAGAAAGCCTTCTTCAACGATCAATGCAAAGAGATAGAGGAAAACAACAGAATGGGAAAACTAGAGATCTCTTCAAGAGAACTGGAGATACCAAGGGAACATTTCATGCAACGATGGGCTCGATAAAGGATAGAAATGGTATGGACCTAACAGAAGCAGAAGATATTAAGAAGAGGTGGCAAGACACTGATTAGAAGAGAGTCAAAGTGTCACTGTGGTATTTCAGTCAGACAAGAGGCTTATGGGTGCCATTTGATTAATGGATTTTATGGCTCGGGTGAATTTCACAGTTGGTCTCAGTATTCACTCTTTGATTATTTCCCCAGTTTCAGGATGGAAACTTGGAATAGAAATATTTAGCATCTGGCACTTTTGGAATAGAAAAGCGAACAAAATCCAAGCAAGAAGGAAATGAATAATAATTTAAAAAAGAATACAAATCAATAAAACAAATAAAACAATAGACAAAACCACAGAAACAAAACTACTTTGTAAATAGTAAAAGTGATAAACTATTTTCAGGAAAAAAGTGGACATCACTGCAAGTCTTAAAAGCATTAAAAGGTGACTAAGGAAATGAGTGAAAAAGCTGGCTTAAAACTCAACATTCAAAAAACTAAGATCATGGTATCCAGTCTCAGCACTTCATGGCAAATAGATGGGGGAAAAAATGGAAACAGTGGCAGATTTTATTTTCTTGGGCTACAAAATCAATATGGATGGTGACTGCAGCCATAAAATTAAAAGACACTCCTTGGAAGAAAAACTGTGACAAACCTAGACAGTATATTAAAAAGCAGAGGCATCACTTTGCTGCCAAAGGTCTATTTAAAGCTATGTTTTTTCTAGGAATCATGTACAGATGTGAGAGTTAGACCATACTGAAGGCTGAGCACTGAAGAATTGATGTTTAATGAATAGTGGTGCTTGAGAAGACTCTTGAGAGTCCTTTGGACAAGAAGGAGAGGACCAGTCCTTGAGGAAATCAACCCTGAATACTCATTGGAAAGACTGGTGCTGAAGCTCCAATACTTTGGCCACCTGATGTGAAGAACTGACTCACTGAAAAGGGCCCTGATGCTGGGAAAAATTGAAGGCAAGAGGAGAAAGAGGCAACAGAGTATAAGATGGTTGGATGGCATCACCGACTCAATGGACATGAGTTTGAGCAAACATCGAGAGATAGTGAAGGACAGGGAAGCCTGGTGTGCTGCAGTCCACGGGGTCATAGAGTCAGGCACGACTTGGCAACTGAACAACAACAACAAGGGAATGTTATGAATATTTTATAGCATTAACACACTATGGGATCTTAGTCAAGAAGACAATGTATAACATCAATAAAACAAGCAGTCCTTTAATTTATCAAAAAGTAATTGAACAGTTAAAAATCTTCACATAAAGAACACTTCAGGCCAGGATGGCTTCATTACCAAAGTGTACTAAATATTTGAGAAGGGAATTATACCAATTCTATACAAATGTTTCTGAAAGGTAGAAGAGTTAGGAACAATTCTGGACTCATTATTCTGATACTAAAACCAGAAAAAAAGATATTATGCATAAAGAAAACTATAGACATATATCTCTCAGTAAAAGATACTGAATCCACAACAAAGGCTTGGCAAACAAATTGAGTCAAGATACATGTAATAATAATACATCATGAACAAACTATGTTCATAGGAATGCAATTTGTCTCAACATAAAAACTCAATTGATGTAACTTTTAAAAAAGGGAAAAAAATAAAAAGAGGAACCTTATGATCATCTCAATATGAAAGGTCATGTGAAAAGACTTACTATCATTAACAATAAAAAATAAAACAATCAATAAACTAAAAAGAGAGGGAAATTTCTTACTCTGTTAAGGAATATTAATGAAAAGCTTAATGCTAATATATTCATGTTGAAAGAATGCCTTCTTTTCCCCTAATTTTGAAAATAAGAATGTCCTCTGTCATCATTTCTATTTAACATTATAACAGAATTCTTAATTAATCAATTGTAAGAAGGTAAGCAATGCAATAGTGAAATGGACATAATCGAACAAACTAAATAAATATAAATTACTAGCAAATAAGCACATGGAATATGCTCAGCATCACCAGTTATTAAGGAAAGGCAAAACAAAACCACAAGGAGATACTCTCTGCATGTACTAGAAAACCCTAAAATGTAAAAGATTAATATTACCAATTTTGGGGATGATGTGGAGGAACTGGGACTCTCAAATACCTCTATGAGAATGCACTGGGAATATAAAATGGTATATTCAGAGTTTCACAGTTCCTTATATAGTTAAACATACAATTATTAGTGATCTTATTTCCCTAACTTAATCAAGATAAATGAAAACATATGTCCTCAAAAGGACTTGTAAACTAATGTTTATAATGGTTTTAGTCATAAAAGGCAAAGGTTTCAAATAAACAAAATAACCATCAATGGGTAAACAGATAAATGAATTGTGTTATATCTCTATAGTGAAGTAGTATTCAGCAACTAAAAAGAGATTGACTGCTGATATACAGCATGGATTAATCTCAGAAGCATTATGGTGTGAAAAAATCAGACACAAACGTAATTCTCTTAAATGAAATTCTGGAAAAACTAAAGATATAGTAACAAAAGTCTATAGTTAACAAGACATGAGTTTTGAGTGAAGAAATTGACATCAAAAGAGTGAGCACAACAGAAATTTTGATGGAAATGTGATGATATGTGACTCATAGCATGATTGGATATAATAATAAAATTTCATGAAGCTGTACACTTAAAATTGCTTGATTAAATTACATGTAAATTCAATTCAGTTCAGTCACTCAGTCGTGTCTGTCTCTTTGCAGCCCCATGGACTGCAGCATGCCAGGCTTCCCTGTACATGACCAACTCCCAAAGTTTGCTCAAACTCATGTCCATCAAGTCAGTGATGCCATCCAACCATCTCATCCTCTGACATACCCTTATCCTCCTGCCTTCAATCTTTCCCAGCATCAGGGTCTTTTCCAATGAGTCAGTTATTTCCATCGAGTGGCAAAAGTATTGTGGCTTCAGCCTCAATATCAATCTTTCCAATGAATATTTAGGGTTGACTTCTTTTAGGATTGACTTGTTTGATCTCCTTGCTGTCCAAGGAACTCTCAAGAGTCTCAAGGAACTCTGCTAAGTTGTTCTCCAACAACACAGTTCAAAAGTATCAGTGCCTCAGTGTTCAGCTTTCTTTATGGTCCAACTCTCATATCCATATATGATTACTGGAAAAATCATAGCTTTGACTGGATGAACCTTTGTCAGTAAAGACCCCATCATTTCTGTTCCAGACTATTTCCACACTTTCTTAACTGTTGAATTACTTTTTAATAAATTAAAGGACTGCTTATTTTATTGATGTTACTTTTCTTCTTGACTAAGATTCCATACAAATTTCTCAAGAGGCAGGTCAGATGGTCTGGTATTCCCATCTCTTTCAGAATTTTCCATAGTAGTGCAGGTCAGGAAGCAACAGTTAGAACTGAACATGGAACAGCAGACTGGTTCCAAATAGGAAAAGGAGTATGCCAAGGCTATATATTGTCACTCTCCTTATTTAACTTATATGCAGAGTACATCATGAGAAATGCTGGGCTGGAAGAAGCACAAGCTGGAATCAAGATTGCTGGGAGAAATATCAATAACCTCAGATATGCAGATGACACCACCCTTATGGCAGAAAGTGAAGAGGAGCTAAAAAGCCTCTTGATGGAAGTGAAAAAGGAGAGTGAAAAAGCTGGCTTAAAGCTCAACATTCAGAAAACGAAGATCATGTCATCTGGTCCCATCACTTCATGGGAAATAGATGGGGAAACAGTGGAAACAGTGTCAGACTTTATTTTGGGGGGCTCCAAAATCACTGCAGATGGTGACTGCAGCCATGAAATTAGAAGACGCTTACTCCTTGGAAGAAAAGTTATGACCAACCTAGGTAGCATATTCAAAAGCAGAGACATTACTTTGCTGACTACAGTCTGTCCAGTCAAGGCTATGGTTTTTCCTGTGGTTATGTATGAATGTGAGATTTGGACTGTGAAGAAAGCTGAGCGCTGAAGAATGAATGCTTTTGAACTGTGGTGTTGGAGAAGACTCTTGAGTGTCCCTTGGACTGCAAGGAGATCTAACCAGTCCATTCTAAAGGAGATCAGTCCTGGGTGTTCTTTGGAAGGACTGATGCTANAAAGCTGAGCGCTGAAGAATGAATGCTTTTGAACTGTGGTGTTGGAGAAGACTCTTGAGTGTCCCTTGGACTGCAAGGAGGTCCAACCAGTCCATTCTGAAGGAGATCAGCCTTGGGATTTCTTTAGAAGGAATGATGCTAAAGCTGAAACTCCAGGACTTTGGCCACCTCATGTAAAGAGTTGACTCATTGGAAAAGACTCTGATGCTGGGAGGGATTGGGGGCAGGAGGAGAAGGGGACAACAGAGGATGAGATGACTGGATGGCATCATGGACTCGATGGACGTGAATCTGAGTGAACTCCGGGAGATGGTGATGGACAGGGAGGCCTGGCGTGCTGCGATTCATGAGGTCACAAAGAGTTGGACATGATTGAGCAACTGAACTGAACTGAACAGAACTGAAGATTCTGTAGTGTGTTAATGCTATAAAATTTTCATAACATTCCCTTGTTGTTGTTGCTGTTCAGTTGCCAAGTCATGTCTGATTCTTTGTGACCCCATGGACTGCAGCACACCAGGCTTCCCTGTCCTTCACTATCTACCAATGTTTGCTCAAACTTATGTCCATTGAATCAGTGACAGCGTATTAAAAGCAGAGACATTACTTTGTCCATAAAGGTCTGTATAGTCAAAGCTATGTTTTTTCCAGTAGTCGTGTATGGATATGAAAGTTGGACCATAAAGAAAGCTGTGTATGTTCTCAGTTGCTCAGTCATGTCTGACTCTTCATGACCCCATGGACGGTAGCCCACCAGGCTCCTCTGTACATGGCATTTTTCAGGCAATAATACTGGAGTGGATTGTCATTTCCTCCTCTATGGGATCTTTCCAACCCACGTGTAAAACCCCATGTCTCTTGCACTGGCAAGTGAATTTTAGCCCTGAGCCACCTGGGAAGCCCATTATTCTATTATATGCCCACAGTAACCCTGAAAATTTGATATAATGCTGCTGCTGCTGCTAAGTTGTTTCAGTCGTGTCTGACTGTGCAACCGCATAGATGGCAACCCACCAAGCTCCGCCATCCCTAGGATTCTCCAGGCAAGAACACAGGAGTGGGTTGCCATTTCCTTCTCCAATGCATGAAAGTGAATTAATAATGAAGCATATGCAGATTGGGTCAAGCCTTCTATTTTTCATACCAAGAACTCTAAGTGAACATTTGAAAAAAATAAAAATCAGCACGGCATGATGTCATGGCTTCACAGTGTTCAAGGAACTGGAACCAGGTGCCAACCTGCCTGGGTTGAACATGATAACATGTGTGATTTCACAGATAGCTTGGGTGTGAATCCCAGCTCTGCCATTTTCTGGTTCCGTGACATGATTATTTTATTGGACTTACTTGTGCTTCATTTTCCACTTCTGTTAAATGTGGCGCTCACCTCAAAAGATAGGGTTGCTGTGAAAATTAAATGTCTGACATAGTAAATGCTTAACCCATGTCGGCAGTTGCTATTATATTGTTGATTTTTTAGACTAGCTACATTCAACACTGTATGACGTTCAGTGACTAAACCACAAATTGCAGTTGGTGTAATAAGACTGATGTCATTCTTCATGATCCTCTCTATCCTCCTCTCCCCAATCATCGTCACAGAATCTCCTTTTGTGAGCTTTCAACACTTCAAGAGTCCTGGGAGTGGAGTGGTCAATTTCTTTCAATAAGCTTTCATTTTCCAAAAATACATCATTCACCCTGTCATATATAATCCCATCAAGACACTGGAGCCTTTTTCTATTACATCCTTTCCCTGTTTTCAAGAAACAGGCTCAGCTTGTACTAGACCGTAAACTGATGTTTACAACTTTCTTCATTTCATCGAAATTAACAGTGTAATAATACCAGCAACTGCTAACTTCCTTCTCTGAGGCATCCTATTTTTCTAGCTATTATTTACTGCGGATTTACACTGTACTTGACATAACCGTTATCACTGAATCCTCCCAACAGTCCTACGAGATAAACACGGTGTCAGGAAACTGACAAAAATAGCTGAACCTGACGATTTTATTTGCATTTAAAAGCTGGAAAAAGAATTCTTACAGGTCTAATTCTAATTATAGGCACTATTAAACATTTTTCTTTAAAGAATCTAGGAAGTAACTCGCATCAATCGCTCTTTTTAAAAAAAAAACCTTCAGCCGTGACAGTGACAGATGTGTAGGGGGAAAGGGCTGGCGGGTCTTTCTAGCAGTAATTAAAGGGCCTGCCAGCAGAACTCTGAGGGCCCGGCCGTCGCCTCTGTGGGTTCGCGGGCAGACGGTGAGGGGTTCGCGTCGCTTTCGCGGGTCGAGGGCCGACCCCAGCGGGGAGGGACCATGGGCAGGGGTTGGGCCTGGGCCGCCCTGCTTCTCGCTGCGGCTCGCTGCGAGGCCGACTCACCTGGGTGGCAGCGAGCCGCTCCCGCACCTCCCGCATCAGGAAGGGCTCCAGGCCGCGGCCCGCGGTGCAGAAAAACCGGGCGCCCGCTGCAGGCCCGGAGCGGGGGCCTCCGGGAACCACCGCCATGGCAGCTCGGGGTCACGTGGCCTCGGGCGCGCGCGGCGCGGCCCCGAGGTCCCGGAGGCGGCGCGCGGGGGCCGAAGGGCGGGGTGCTGCCAAGGGCGAGCCAGGCGGAAGGTCCCAGGAACGTCTGATCGGCTGGGAGGGGCCCTGTGGGTCTCCTAGGTTAACCGATTGGAACCTCGTTGGTTAGGCATCTGGAATTATTTAGAATCCCAGGTGGAAGGGATGTGATTGGGATATATAACTGGGAAGAATAAAGACTGTCATTCATCTGTTAGATCCTTAGATGCTATCATGGCACATCTTTGCCTCTGATATCATGGCTTCGCTATGCTAAAGAAATGAATGATGACTATAGAAAAGCGACATAAAATGTGGAAGACTGGAGGGAATAATTGATGGCGTTGATTAAAATATCCATTAGATTTTACCTCAGTTCTTCCCCGGTAGTGAGATAGGGGATAAGATTACTGGTTTGTGCTAATATTGAGACATCCTATTCCAACTTATTGATTGTTGATGTATAAAATAAATGAATAATATTTTTAAATCAATATTTTTTTAAGGTGGGAAAATGAAGCCTTAAAAATGATTTACCTATAAAACCTGTGACTGCTACTCTTTAAATGACTATAACAAAGGAAGATACATCAGTAATAGGTCCTTCTGTTGTACCTTGGAGAAAACAATAAGTCGGAACTTGGATAAGAAGGCAAGTAAGAGTATAAATAGTGTACTCTTATTTTTAATCTTTGACTATAATAATATAAACAGGCAATTAAAAAAATATGCATTAGCGTGGGCTTCCCAGGTGGCGCTAGTTGTAAAAAATCCACTTGCCAATGCAGGAGACATAAGAGAGGTGGGTTTGATCCCTGGGTGGGAAGGATCCCCTGGAGAAGGGCATGGCAAGCCACTCCAGTGTTCTTGCCTAGAGAATCCTATGGACAGAGGAGCCTGGCATCCTACAGTCCTTGGGATCGCAGAGTCAGACACAGACTAAAGTGCAGAGCAGGCTCGCACTCATTAGCATGACTTTAAAACGAATTCTATCTCTGACATAACTTTTAAAAATAAAGATGTGAAATATTTTTTTAAAAGGAGATATACTATCATCTCATTCACCTTCTTATTTTTCAGGTAGAGGAAATTGATGCTTAAAGAGGCTCAGGGACAGTGAGTTAGGGGCATAGCTCAGGCTAGAACCCAAGCCTTGATTTATACTGTACATACTGAGCTTTGTTCCATTCCTACCAACTCCATCCCCTCATCTCCTTCCCTCCCCACTACTCTCCTAAGATAAGGACCAGGCTCTGTCTTCTCCAAGCATTGGGCCAAAACTGGGAATTTCTAGGCCCAAGAGCAGACATTTCCATGCTCCAGCAAAATGTCTTTATATTCATAAAACAGGTAATATTTCTGCACTAAATTAACTATCCAGTCTGGGCCATCTGATTTGATTGACTCTCTTAACAATATTTGAAGAGGTGTTTTTTAAACTCTGAATTTTAAATTGACAATGAATACATCACTTGAAGACTAGAATTCATATTATTTAATAAACAGCATTAAATTAGCTCTGTAGTTATATAAATCAGATATACAGAAACTACTAAATGTGAATCTCTATCAAGTGTGTCTCCTGTTGTTCACAATAGGATATCAAGTTCGCTAAGTGGATATTCCTCCACTCTGCCCTGCCCCTACTCAGCTCATGGTCCACTAGGACATATCGTGAAAATTTTTATAGAGTCAGGTTACATGAACTTTCCAAACTTCAGTCCTAAAACTCTGCAGCCTTGGCTCAGCTGTGGTTGTATCCAGGAGAGTACTGGCCAGCCTGAGGCTGGAGGAGTTATTTCTTCTTCAGCCTTGGGCAGCACTGCCATGCCCTGGCCCGTACTGATCTCTCTATCTCTTGATATCAACTCATATAACTTATGTTCTGATAATTTGCAATTTTTAAATGTTTAATATTCTGAAAAGGGAAAATGATAGGATACTGAAAGAGGAACTCCCCAGGTCAGTAGGTGCCCAATATGCTACTGGAGATCAGTGGAGAGATAACTCCAGAAAGAATGAATGGATGGAGCCAAAGCAAAAACAATGCCCACTTGTGGATGTGACTGGTGATAGAAGCAAGATTTGGTGCTATAAAGAGCAATATTGCATAGGAACCTGGAATGTCAGGTCCATGAATCAAGGCAAATTGGAAGTGGTCAAACAGGAGATGGCAAGAGTGAACATCGACATTCTAGGAATCAGCGAACTAAAATGGACTGGAATGGGTGAATTTAACTCAGATGACCATTATATCTACTACTGCAGACAGGAATCCCTTAGAAGAAATGGATCAACAAAAGAGTCATGGTCAACTAGCATGTGAGATGAGTGCAGTTGTGCGGTAGTTTGAGCATTCTTTGGCACTGCCTTTCTCTGGGATTGGAATGAAAACTGACCTTTTCCAGTCCTGTGGCCACTGCTGAGTTTTCCAAATTTGCTGGCATATTGAGTGCAGCACTTTCACAGCATCATCTTTCAGAATTTGAAATAGCTAATTGGAATTCCATCACCTCGTTGACCATGTTGACATCATGGTCAACAAAAGAGTCCGAAATGCAGTACTTGGATGCAATCTCAAAAACAACAGAATGATCTCTGTTCGTTTCCAAGGCAAACCATTTAATATCACAGTAATCCAAGTTTATGCCCCAACCATTAACACTGAAGAAGCTGAAGTTGAACGGTTCTATGAAGACTTACAAGACCTTTTAGAACTAACACCCAAAAAAGATATCCTTTTCATTATAGGGGACTGGAATGCAAAAGCAGGAAGTCATGAAACACCTGGAGTAACAGGCAAATCTGGCCTTGGAATATGGAATGAGGTAGGGCAAAGGCTAATAGAATTTTGCCAAGAGAACGCACTGGTCATAGCAAACACCCTCTTCCAACAACACAAGAGAAGACTCTACACATGGACATCACCAGATGGTCAACACTGAAATCAGATTGATTAGATGCTTTGTAGCCAAAGATGGAGAAGCTCTATACAGTCAGCAAGAACAAGACCAGGAGCTGACTGTGGCTCAGATCATGAACTCCTTATTGCCAAATTTAGACTGAAATTGAAGAAAGTAGGGAAAACCACTAGACCATTCAGGTATGACCTAAATCAAATCCCTTATGATTATACAGTGGAAGTCAGAAATAAATTTAAGGGACTAGTTCTGATAGATAGAGTACCTGATGAACTATGGACTGAGGTTTGTGACATTGTACAGGAGACAGGGATCAAGACCATCCCCATGGAAAAGAAATGCAAAAAAGCAAAATGGCTGTCTTGGGAAGCTTTATAAATAGCTGTGAAAAGAAGAGAAGCGAAAAGCGAAGAAGAAAAGGAAAGATATAAGCATCTGAATTCAGAGTTCCAAAGAATAGCAAGAAGAGATAAGAAAGCCTTCCTCAGCGATCAATGCAAAGAAATAGAGGAAAAGAACAGAATGGGAAAGGCTAGAGATCTCTTCAAGAAAATTAGAGATACCAAGGGAACATTTCATGCAAAGATGATCTTGATAAAGGACAGAAATGGTCTGGACCTAACAGAAGCAGAAGATATTAAGAAGAGGTGGCAAGAATACACAGAAGAATTGTACAAAAAAGATCGTCACGGCCAAGATAATCACGATGGTGTGATCACTCACCTAGAGCCAGACATCCTGGAATGTGAAGTCAAGTTGGCCTTAGAAAGCATCACTAAGAACAAAGCTAGTGGAGGTGATGGAATTCCAGTTGAGCTCTTTCAAATCCTGAAAGATGATGCTGTGAACGTGCTGCACTCAATATGCCAGCAAATTTGGACAATTCAGCAGTGGCCACAGGACTGGAAAAGGTCAGTTTTCATTCCAATCCCAGAGGAAGGCAATGCCAAAGAATGCTCAAACTACTGCGCAATTGCACTCATCTCACACGCTAGTAAATAATGCTCAGAATTCTCCAAGCCAGGTTTCAGTGATACGTGAACCGTGAACTTCCAGATGTTCAAGCTGGTTTTAGAAAAGGCAGAGGAACCAGAGATCAAATTGCTAACATCCGCTGGATCATTGAAAAAGCAAGAGAGTTCCAGAAAAAACATCTATTTCTGCTTAATTGACTATGCCAAAGCCTTTGACTGTGTGAAAGTGAATTGAAAGTCACTCAGTCATGTCTGACTCTTTGCAACCCCACAGACTGTACAGTCCATGGGATTCTCCAGGCCAGAATACTGGAGTGGATATCCTATTCCTTCTCCAGGGGATCTTCCTGACCCAGGAATCAAGCCGGTGTCTCCTGCATTGCAGGTGGATTCTTTACCAACTGAGCTATCAGGGAAGTCCCTGTGCTGTGACTGTGTGGACCACCACAAACTGTGGAAAATTCTGAAAGTGATGGGAATACCAGGCCACCTGACCTGCCTCTTGAGAAACCTATATGCAGGTCAGGAAGCAACAGTTAGAACTGGACATGGAACAACAGACTGGTTCCAAATAGGAAAAGGAGTACGTCAAGGCTGTATATTGTTACCCTGCCTATTTAATTTATGTGCAGGGTACATCATGAGAAATGCTGGGCTGGATGAAGCACAAGCTGGAATTAAGATTGCCAGGAGAAATATCAAAAACCTCAGATATGCAGATGACACCACCCTGATGGCAGAAAGCGAAGAAAAACTAAAGAGCCTCTTGATAAAAGTGAAAAAGGAGAGTGGAAAAGTTGGCTTAAATCTCAATATTCAGAAAACTAAGATTATGACATCTGGTCTTATCCCTTCATGGCAAATAGATGAGGAAACAGTGGAAACAGAGACTTTATTTTTTGGGGCTCCAAAATCACTGCAGATGGTGACTGCAGCCATGAAATTTAAAGACACTTGCTCCTTGGAAGAAAAGTTATGACCAACCTAGACAGAATATAAAAAATCAGAGACATTACTTTGCCAACAAATGTCCATCTAGTCAAAGCTATAGTTTTTCCAGTAGTCATATATAGATGTAAGAGCTGGACTACAAAGAAAGCTGAGTGCTGAAGAATTGATGCTTTTGAACTGTGGTGTTGGAGAAGATTCTTGAGAGTCCCTTGGACTGCAAGGAGTTAAAACCAGTCCATCCTAAAGGGAATCAGTCCTGAATATTCATTGGAAGTACTGATGCTGAAGTTGAAACTCCAATACTTTGGCCACCTGATGAGAATAACTGACTCATTGGAAAAGACCCTGCTGCTGGGAAAGATTGAAGGTGGGAGGAGAAGGGGACGACAGAAGATGAGATGGCTGGATGGAATCACTGACTCAATGGACATGAGTTTGAGAAACTCTGGAATTAGTGATGGACAGGGAGGCCTGGCATGCTGCAGTCCATGGGGTCACAAAGAGTCGGANAAAATTGAAGGTGGGAGGAGAAGGGGACGACAGAAGATGAGATGGCTGGATGGAATCACTGACTCAATGGACATGAGTCTGAGAAACTCTGGAATTAGTGATGGACAGGGAGGCCTGGCATGCTGCAGTCCATGGGGTCACAAAGAGTCGGACATGACTGAGTGACTGAACAGAATGTTCTGGTGTAACATTTTTAAAAAATAATGCCTTACTGTGCTGGGTCTTCCTCACTGTGATGCTCAGGTTCTATTGTGTGGCTTTTCCACTTGCACAGCACAGGCTCTAGGAGTGTGGGCTGCAGTAATTGTAGCTTACGGGCCGATTTGCTCCTTGGCATGTAGGATTCTCCTAGACTAGAGATCAGCCCTGTCCCCTGCATTGGCGGATGGATTCCCAACCACTGGACCACCAGGGAAGTCCTGATAATTTGCAACTTTGCCTACTATTTCTCCTTTGCTCATCATCCCTTCTACACACTTTATAAATAATGTTTCTTAACCAGAAATATTCCTCAGAATGACATGGGGAGTTGTTTCAATATGTCAGGCTTCAATACGTCATCCCCTGTGTTCTGGTACAGTTGAGTAGGGTTGGTGGTGAGCCAAGGCTCGTCTTCCCAGAAGGGAACCAGAACTATGTACCAACCAATCCAACTGCCAACTTCCCCCAAATGCCCACTCTTTCCCCTCTCTCAGGCCTTCGCTTATACTGTTCCCTGTGTCTAGAACCTGCTTCCTTTTCTTCTCTTTAAGCCTAAGGTAGAACACCACATCTTTTTTTTTCTTTAAAAAAATTTTTTTTACTTTACAATATTGCATTGGCTCTGCCTCACATCAACATGAATCTGCCACGGGCGTACACGTGTTCCCCATCCTGAACCCTCCTCCCCCGTCCCTCCCTGTACCATCCCTCCGGGTCATTGCAGTGCACCAGCCCCACTCATCCTGTATCGAACCTGGACTGGTGATTCGTTTCTTATATGATATTATACATGATTCAGTGCCATTCCCCCAAATCATCCCACCCTCTCCCTTTCCCACAGAGACCAAAAGACTGTTCTATACATCTCTGTCTCGCATACAAGGTTATCATTACCATGTTTCTAAATTCCATATATATGCATTAGTATACTGTATTGGCGGAGAAGGCAATGGCACCCTACTCCAGTACTTTTGCCTGGAAAATCCCATGGACAGAGGAGCCTGGAAGGCTGCAGTCCATGGGGTCGCTGAGGGTCAGACACGACTTCACTTTCACTTTCACTTTCATACATTGGAGAAAGAAATGGCAACTCACTCCAGTGTTCTTGCCTGGAGAATCCCAGGGACGGGGGAGCCTGGTGGGCTGCTGTCTATGGGGTTGCACTGAGTTGGACACGACTGAAGTGACTTAGTAGTAGTAGTAGTAGTATACTGTATTGGTGTTTTTCTTTCTGGCTTACTTCACTCTGTATAATAGGCTCCAGTTTCATCCACCTCATTAGAACTGATTCAAATGTATTCTTTTTAATGGCTGAGTAATACTCCATAGTGTATATGTACCACAGCTTTCTTATCCGTTCATCTGCTGATGGACATCTAGGTTGCTTCCATGTCCTGGCTATTATAAACAGTGCTGTGACTTTAAAATGATCTTCTTAGTTTCCATTCCTCTGTCATTGGACATTTGGGTTGCTTCCATGTCTTGGCTATTGTAAACAGTGTTACAATGAACGCTGGGGTACATATATCCTTTCAGATCATTTTTTCTCCAGATATATGGCCAGGAATAGGATTCCAGGGTCATATGGCAGAGAAAGTAGCACATATAGACACTGGAACTTTACTCATTAAAGAGGATGAAATAATGCCATTTGTAGGAACATGGATGGACCTAGAGATAATCATACTGAATGGAGTAAATCACACAGAAGACACATTGTATGATATCCCTTACATGTGAAATCTAAAAAGAAATGATATGAACGAACTTACTTGCAAAACAGAAGGAGACTCACAGACTTAGAGAACAATCTTATGATTGCCCGGGATCTTATGATTGCCTGGGGGAAGGGAGAGTTGGGGAGTGTGGGATCAACACGCACACACGGCTATATTTAAGATGGGTAACCCCTGTCTAGCACATGGAACTCCGCTCAACATCATGCGGCAGGCTTGACGGGAGGGGAGCTTGAGGGAGAATGGGTGCACGTCTATGTCCCTTCTCTGTGCGCCTGAAACTGTCATAACATTGTTAATCGGCTATAGCCCAGCACAAAATAAAAAAGGTGAAAAAACACAAAACCCCCAGAATGACACTCCTCTTTTCATGTTTAAGCCACGCTCTGACCTCTTCAAGTTGGGTAAAGGCCATTTCAGGTCCCAGGGTTGGCTCCAGGGTGTGTGAACAGGAATTCTGCGGTCCCATGCACCCAGTGAATGGTCAAGAAAGGGGCCTGTGGGCTCCTGCTGGGCACTCCTCGGGCTGTGGACCCTCACCCTGGGACTGTTGGGAGACTTGCATGGGGGCATCTAGGGCAGGTTGTAGGGAAGAGACTTGCACTGCCTGCTATCAGGGAGATGCTGCCCCTAACTAACTCTCTGTTAAGTAGAACATTACAAACAACTCATATTCTGGATGTCATTCTTTACCTCTTGAACCGGATCTGCCCATCCATCCAGAGATTCCATCAAGTAGCATTGGAGAGCTCCACCCCATCTGTCTCACCCCCGACCCCACCCCCAAATCTGCTAGAGTCCATGCGTGAAGAGCTGTAGTAAGCTAACAGCTTCTTTGCCTTGCCTGGCTGAATGCTTCCTGGAAAGAAGAGGCGAGAGCCCTGGGTTCACTGCTGATAACGAAACCTGACAGCCAACGTCAGGGAAGATTACTCTGGATTCCTCACTTGGCTCCTGATTCCCAGTCCCAGGTTCCCACTAAACAAAGGCAATGGTGTCAAGTGACAGTGTCTCTGGACAGATGGGAGCTGCAGGGAGAGGCAGAGACTTCCGCTCTCTGCAGGTTCCTTGAACCTTTCATTGGGGAAGAGCAGTGGGCCAGGAGTCAGAAAGTGTGGGACCCAAAGCCAAATTTCCTTCTTCCCAGGGGTGACCTTGGAATAGATAAGTTGTAAAACCCAGCACCTCTGGAGTTGTCTAAACTTGGGCTTGAATCCTGGCTCTGCCACGTACCAGCTGCGTGACCTTGGACAGGCTAGTTCGCCTTTCTAACCTCACTGTACTCATTATCCAAGTGGGGATAACAGCATCTGCAGTCACAAGGCTGTGGTGAGGATGAGATGAGGTGATGATGCTCATAAGGGGCCTAAGACAGCGTCTGGCACTTAGGAAACACTCCATTAAGGGTTCTGATGATGATGAAAATGACGGTATTAATAGAACAGATACTTAAGAGCTCCAAGAAACATCAGAAGTTAGTTCCCTTCTCCTTTACTCAGTTTTATCACCTATAAAATGGAAACAATGCTGCAATCATTTCCTCATCTACCTCGTTTGTTGTTTTGAGTTCAAAGGAAACTGAGGGCGTGGTTCCCAGGTGTAGACGTATGGAGTTAGTTTACGACAAAGGTTTTACCAACCTGAGAAGAAATAAGAAAAATAATAACAGGGAATGTTTTATTCCCAACTTTAAAGGATTATCCTTTATTCTTAATTAATTTACTCCCAATTTTAAAATATTATTCTTTATTCTAATATTATGCTATTTCTGTTTGTGTGTATATGTGTTGAAAGTGAGCTGCTAAAGATTAGTAGTTTGCCTTTAATGACCTTACTCAGCAAAATAAAAGTTGTCGACTCTATTGGTTCCTTCTTTGTGGAAATCTTACTGGTCTGTGAAATCAAGTCTATAAAGAAACCCAAAGATAAGGAATTTGAAAGAATCTGATAATTGTAAGGGTCTGTATGGTGATGACAAAAATAACGCACCACATGCTGAATTCCTTTTGGTATTCCAGGCGTTATTGAGGACAGTTACACATCTGCTATGGCCTTTCAGTGATCTGGTGAGCTAGGTGTCATTTAACCCCTAGTGACTTGGAGAGCATGAAAAGCTGGGCTTTCTGTTCAGAGGGGACTGCAATAGCCAGGTTGATCTGGCCCCAAGCCTCACAGTTTCTCCTGAACCTTGCTGAAGGATTACTGTGGAGGAGGTCCTGAAGCAGCCACCGAGACATCACCCTCATAAAAAGCAACCACGCCAAGGTCTTATGGGCAAATCCCTTAACCTCTCTCTGCCTCTAGCATCCAACTGAGAAATTAAGTAGAAATCAGGGTCATGCTGACAACAGATGGAGAGTCAAGCTGGGCTGTCCTGGGAAATAAAATTAATACAAAGAGCCATTCTCTGTGATTCGGTGCCCTTTGATAATATATGAAGTTGTGAGGCATCCCAGCCAGGTAACTGACAGGATGCTGTCTGGATTCAGAGATACTGTTGGATGGCCTCTTTTTCACTTTGCCCTTTCGGTCCTGCTGCTGCCCTCTCCCAGCTGCTCAGAGTCTATTTTCCTCACAGATTTGGTGGTGTTCTCCATTCCAGGGCCCTCTTGAAGCTGGATGATGGGGGATGCCTGCCCTCTTCACCCTCCCACCCACTCCTCACACTTAGCATGTGTGATGCTGTGCACCATGTAGTTCTTCTTATTCTCTGGGCTACTCTGGGAGGAGGTTTTGTTAACTTTGTTTTACAGATGGAGAAACGGAGGCTCGTTGTGTGGCTAGGAGTCACACAACCTGCGAGGGGCAGAAAGAAGGATTCCCATCCAGCAGAGGCCACCTGACTTTGTGCCTCCTGTTCCATCACCGAGGTACTCCCTGAAGTTGGAGGAAAGAGATCTTACAACCTTAACAGCTCCCAGTCCCCTATCACATAAAGAGAGTTCTCTCTGGGCCCCAAAGCATTCACCTTGAACCCACTATGGTCTGGACCATTCGCTGTAGGGCCAATTCCAGCCCAACAACTGCTACCTGATCTTTCCATCCGAAGAACGGACTTGAGGCAGAGCTTATCTGACACGCGGCCATCCAGCCGGCACTGATACTTCAGTTCTAAACCACCCTTTCTCTCTGAATTTGACGCTAAATGCTTCATAGCTCTCTTCAGCCTTCATTAACAAATTCACTCTTATGAAGACAATGCAACAAATTCCATGTGATCATTCCATTTTTTTGTTGTTGCTGCAGAACTGAGCATCCATGGCTTGACAATCAGAGGATTGTCCATTTCTTGTCTTTTTCACTATTAGTTAAAAATGCCCCCCAATGATACATGTACTTGATGAAAAATAAGAGTATATATGAGCTTATGGAAGAAAAACAATAGGCAAAGCCTTTTTTCCACTTCTTTCCACTTATTTCCTCAACCCAAAGACCATCATGTATGCCCCCTGAGGTCTGGGAAGGTGGGTATTATTTTTAATTAGCTTCCTAGTAGTTACCTCCATTCCTCTCACTGAACAGCTTATATGAATAATTCTTCAATCATTAACTTTAAATATTGTTTATTGCCTCAAGAGACAGAGATTTGCTCACTGACTTCCTCTGCCACCCCACTGGTCCCCTGCAACATACCGGAAGCATTAGATACAGTCCTCTACTGGTAAGTTTAATGAATGTGTTTGAATCTGTATTGATTCTCTTCTTACTGTGGCTGGTAAGGTTACTACAACATCCCCTCTCTTCCTATCCCTTCCATCAGTCATCTCATATCAGCTGTCCTTTTGTTTCTGAATTCTCAGGGTTGATCACAGTAGCATTCTGGCCTGTAACTGTGAAACATTTTCCGTATTCAGTATAATGTGGCTCCAACTTAGGATCATGGTTTTTTTTCACTGGGGCAGCTGCTCTCAGCCTCCTGAACATCCATCTTGGATTTCTTGTTATTGTGCAGATCAGTTAATACCCTTGTTTGCTGCTTATATAATCCCCTTAAAACAGCCATTTTCAACTGATAGCTCCATAGCTCTATGGGGTAAGCCTCTTAACTGTCACTCCATCTTTGTCACTCATTAAGAAAATTACACTTCCCTTGCTGCTGATGGTCTGACGTGCCATCAGCTGGTCTCTGTTACATTAAGATTCTATCGTTCCCACGCTTCTACCAGGGAGCCCATTTCTATACCAGCAGCCCTGGCCTAAGAGGACCACTGGGCTTCTCAGTGATGTTGATGCTCATCACCACTCCTATCACCCTGGCAAGTGGAAGGTCTGGCAGACTCTCTTACAGAACAGTCAACTGGCGGGCTTCTGGTCTCACATAGTAGGGCCTCTCTAGCTAGGCTGAGCCCTGGCAACCCTTCCTCCGTGTAGCTTTAGAATCTCCCCTTCACTTTTTTTCTGGGTCTCTAAGACAAAGCACACAACATGTTAGCACCACCTCCTGGGGTCCTTGCCAGGGTGTTAAGTCTGGCCTCACTGCAGAGTGCTCCCATTGCAATAAATGCTTCCTTCACCAACTTCACGTTCTGTCCCTGTTGATCTGGAATCCAGTCCCAGGGCAGGTTCTCTAGGCTTCTGTTGGGACATGTTGGTGAGGCTGTGTGCTTCCTTTGTTATATAGTCCTATTCTCCCCTTAATAGGCCCCACGCTCCCCCACCCCCAGGGTTTGTGTGTTTGGGCGTGTGAATTAACCCTCATTATTGGTCTGGTGACCTGGACGGGAAGTGGGACTAGATCCTGGGGTAGAAGGAAGAGAACCAGGGACTTGTTATCTTGCAAAGCAGAGGTTCCTATATTTTTAAGCAAAGGAGGGTAGTAGCCTTCAAGTAGGGAGGAGTGATCGCTGCAGCAGGTACAGGAAGTTCAAGTTCATGATTCTCAGGTATGTTGGCCCAGATGTCCCTGTCCTGTGTCAAGGTCTCATTCCTTCCCAACCATGACAACTATGACATTGTAGTATTGTTGAGGTCAAGAATTCCACCTTCTCTGAAGCTCAGCTGCCCTTAAGATTAAGCTCTGAGCCTGCTCCTAAGCTATTTCTGCCCTGCAGATGCAGGAGATGAAAATTCTTTACATGCTGCCAAGAAGCCCTCTCACTCTCATACTTTGCCTTAAATTGGTAATCAGTCATTCTCCGTCTTTCCTTATATTTCTCCAATGCAGGCGTGGCTCTCTGGGACAGCCCTTTGATCCCAGTCCTCATAATTAAGGGGCTGACTTCCTTAGCCCCTTAAACACCAGGGAGACCATGCCTGCTAACACTCCCTTTCACCAGTCCTCTATCCTGTTTCACTACCAGTGACAGTCTTAGCAACTGAACTGTCACAGCATGCCAGGGGCTCCCCAAAGTCCACATGTCAGCCAGTAGGTAGGGGATCTGGCCCCACATTCTCATTTTAGAGTCAGCTTCCTCAGGCAACTTGTGGTACCAACTGTTTGAGGTTGGGTTCCCCAGGAAATACACTCTGATGTGAAGAGCTGTGAGTAAGTTCATGGAGAGTTCTTGCAGCAAGAACACCACGAGGGATGAAGGAAGCCGATTAGGCAGGAGGAGACACAGAGGGGCAATGAGTCGCAACAAAGGCCTCAGCCAATCCCACGGTGGGCTCTGGGGCTAGAGCAGCCATTCGGATTTGTTCCAAACTGAGGCAAAGAGGCTAGGCCTTCGTGTCCCTATGTCATCCAGCCTTCAGTGGGTGCTATCCTTGAGAAGGTGGCGTGACCTTCTTCCAGCTGAGGGCAATGCTGGAGTCATCTGCAACGGGAAGATGAATGTCTTGGTACAGATGGGAGGAATTTGGATGGTATACCACAGCATCCACGACAGCCCCAAATGACTCAGTTTATACCTGTTGTCCTGGAATAATTATTAGTAATGTGCTTTTGCCTTTCAAAAGTTGTACCCCTTTGGATGATAAATTTTATTGTCATTCTGCTCATGCCACAGCCGTGCCTCCCACTATTCTGAGTGTGAAGGACATAGCACACGTAGACCCTCCCACCCTGTCACCTTAGAGCAATTAGCACCTCTGTGCTAACTGGCCTCATGGGGGCTATCTTTAAAGTGTCCCCTTGGTCAGAGGCGCTGCTGGCCCAAGCAGGCTGCATCCCAGGATGCAGCCTCACTTCGGGGAAGGAAGACTCTTGGAAGGGAGACATAGGTTCTGATGCCATTGTTCCTGCGACCCCAAGGGTAAGCCAAGCAACAGTTTGTATCTGAATGGGGGATGGGGTGGGGACATGCTCCAGCTCACCTCTAGCCTTATCCTACGTGACCAACAACCCATGGCTCGGTCTTCAGCCTCTGCTGGCTGGGCAAGGCTTTAGGGCTCTGTCTGTGAGGCTGGAGAGGCAAAGAAGTGTCAGAGAACACAGCTTCCTTCTCCTGACTTCTTGAGGCACTGACTGCCACCCGCCCCCACCCCTACCCCCACACGTGGGCTGTCTTTCTTGTGAGGACAGATCGAAGCTTCCCTCCTGGGTGGCTGTGCCTGGGTGACCCTCAGGCTTCCCCTGAGCTGACCTGTGGTATTTGAGCAGGAAAGGTCAGGCAGAGTGATCCTGAAGTACTCAGCACATGGGAAAGTAACAGTGACTTATAGGCTAAGCAGCCATTTCCTGAGCTTTATCCTTTACTCTGATGCCAACCAAGCCCAGCCTCTGAATCCAGTGCACTCCCCTTCTTTCTCTGAGGAGCCTGCTGAGATTCTCACTCACACCCTGTGGACAATCAATGCTGGCTGAGAAACAGTTTCTGTGAGAGCCATTTTCACCCTGATCCCCGAGCGTGGGCCCAGCTTTCTGGCTGTGCTCAGACCCCTCGGTGCCTTGATCTGGTGCTCTGAGGACTTGCCATCTGCTCCTGCACACCGATGCGTCAGGGAGGAATGCAGAGAGCCACAGCCCACCCACTGCAGCAGTCACTGAGCAGCCTCCTCTGACCTCTCCTTTCCTTCCCAGATGATGAAAAGAGGTCGGCAGGCAGTAGTGATTTTTCTCAGGGGTCCTTCTCTGACCTAGATTTTTTTTTCCTTAGGATAATTTGAGGCTGCATTTCTTCTTCACTTTCTGGACATTATATATTTTTAATGGCATGAAAGCAGAGTAATGCTGGCAGGCAGGCCTCTGCACCTGCACAACGAGGGAGTGGTCCGCCCCTTTCTGTCCCTGTTGCCAACTTCCTCAGGCTTAAAGCGTGGTTCCTAAAGTCTGTATCCTTGGATAAGCAAACAGTATTATAAATAATGTCTTGGGTTTTTTTTTTTAATGGAAAGTGAACAGTCACATCTTGATGCCACGTTGGTTAACGAGACACTGCATACATAAGGAGAGGAGAGAAGCGAAGCCACTTTCAATGTCATTGCTGGATATGCTGACAGCCTTCTGTGGACCAGGCACTGAGCTCAGTGCTTTCGTACCTGGTCCTAACCACAACCTGATGGGGGAAACTGGACATAGCCTGTGAGTCTCCATTTTCAGATAAAGAAGGGGAGACACAGAAGGGGGTTGTACGCACCTGGGGGCAGGGACTGTTTTTGTACATCTTGGCATTTTCTGTAGCATCTGGCAGGATCGTCTGTATATAATGAGGGCTTTAAATATTTGTTGAAAGAGTGAAATTGCCCAAGATCACAGAGCTAGTTTAGTCTCTGAGTTCCTAATCAAATGTTCTCTCCACTAGTCCAAGCTCCTTTTGTCTGAGTGAGCCGAAGGTTTTGATAATACTAAATGAGCAGATTTTAGTAACTTCAAAACTCCAAAGAAAAAGAAGCCAGAAGCATGAAAAAAATGTTTTAAATAAAAATGAGCAGTTTCCAGAAATTTATGGTATTACCCCCTGATTGCCTCACCCACTGCATCTTAAATGGAACAAATGGGGCCAACCAGGTGAAGGAATGCTATTTTTTTAAATGGTTCTGGCTCAACATTTATTTTATGAAATTAAAAAAAAAAAACAACCTTGTATCTCTGAAGATTGTGGGCATGTTCACAATTGCCAAGAGTCCTCTGAACCATCCAAAGGCTGACTTTTCTCCACCAATATCACCATTGCAGAGTTCAGAGGGTGCTTCATCCATCGGGAAATTATATACTAAGAGAAATGATCCATTTTCATGCTTTTCATTTATTTACAGAGACAATAAGAGCATTATTTGTCTGAAAAATACAGCAAAAATACCTGCAATCTTATTTCATTATCACAATGACCACTGCACTCTTTTCATGGAGGGATGCTCTGTTTTTTTTTACAGAAAAGTCCGTTTGCTTGCTGGTCCTCCAGCCCCTGGTACACCTGGTGAGCATGGGTGGCGGCTGTCCAGCCCACATCCCCCGCCCTCCCCCCACCACCCTGAGCACTTCCTCACTGGCCCCGCCCCCAGCCCTCAGAGGTGTCTGGAGAGAGGCGCCCCCGTGTCCGCCGCCACGTGGGGTGAATTGAATCCATGCATCACGCTTCAGGCCGTGGGAGCTAATGCGATAACTGCTCAGCCTGGAGCTGCTGGAGCATATTATACTCATCAGTCACAGCTCTCACAGCACACCGCCTTCCTAGTCGCCCGAGTGAAAGCCGGGGCTGCTCCTGGGGCTGACAAATGTTAGCTGGGCTTTAACTACGTTTTTGTCTCTCACTTTACAAGATGTGGATTATTTAAATAAGCCTGGGCCTCTTGCCTTCTCAGTCCTTTAAAGTTAGGAAAGTGCTGGGCGTCTACCACTCCAGTGAAAGGCTGAGCTCTCTTTGTCTCATCTCCTATGTTCTGGGGGGTACTGGGCTCAGGACAGCCTCCCCACCTCCCAGCTGTCAGGCCCCTCCTGCCCCTGCAAGGGCATTGAGGAGCAGGCTATGAGGTTCAGGGGAAGGGTAACACATCTGCTCCTCACTGCAAGAGGAACCCTGAACGAATTACTTCCTTGCTCAGGGTCTTGGCATCCACATCCATGCGATCACCTGTAATCATCCCATATGTGTGTCCGGGGCGTTTCACTGACAGAGCCCTTTGGCTTTCACTGTATGTCTCAATTTTTATATCAGCCTCGGAGGGGACTATCATTATGCTTGTTTACTCAGTTAATTAATATCCTCATTTCAGTTCAGTTCAGTTCAGTCACTCAGTCGTGTCTGACTCTTTGCGACCCCATGAATCGCATCACGCCAGGCCTCCCTGTCCATCACCAACATACCAAAGTCATGTCCATTGAGTCCGTGATGCCATCCAGCCATCTCCTCCTCTGTCGTCCCCTTCTCCTCCTGCCCCCAATCCCTCCCAGCATCACAGTCTTTTCCAGTGAATCAACTCTTCGCATGAGGTGGCCTAAGTATTAGAGTTTCAGCTTCAGCATCAGTCCTTCCAATGAACACCCAGGACTGATCTCCTTTAGGATGGATTGGTTAGATCTCCTTGCAGTCCAAGGGACTCTCAACAGTCTTCTCCAACACCACAGTTCAAAAGCTCAGTTCTTTGGCACTCAGCTTTCTTCACAGTCCAACTCTCACATCCATACATGACCACTGGAAAAACCATAGCCTTGACTAAACAGACCTTTCTAGGCATTACCACTCAATAAATTGTTTTATCATTATATCAAGGGAATTTTATTAGTTTCATTTTAGGGACACTGAGGCTCAGAGACACTAAGTGACTTGCTCAAAGTAAACAGTTTTGTGTCCACAGCCAGTGTTAGCTCTCTACTACTTCTCAGGGCAATGCCTTGGCTCAGGAGGAAACCAGGGCTAAAACTATAAGGGACCTTATTGCCCTGATGTACCATCTAGTCCTGAAGTTTGGGGTGGGGTGGGGAGAGGGAACTCTTTCTAATATCAAAAGATCAGAAGAATTTCAAATAAGAGGAGTCACAGCCCTTCATAAACGCTGGAGCAAAATGGTCCAGATGCATTTAATGCAAGTGGTGCCTGCTCCCCACTGCCCATGCTCTTTGGCAAAAGTCAGCCTGGCTTCATGAAAGAAGGAGGTCTGGGCTGGGATGTGCTGGGAATGTGCTCAGAGACACTAAGTGACTTGCTCAAAGTAAACAGTTTTGTGTCCACAGCCAGTGTTAGCTCTCTACTACTTCTCAGGGCAATGCCTTGGCTCAGGAGGAAACCAGGGCTAAAACTATAAGGGACCTTATTGCCCTGATGTACCATCTAGTCCTGAAGTTTGGGGTGGGGTGGGGAGAGGGAACTCTTTCTAATATCAAAAGATCAGAAGAATTTCAAATAAGAGGAGTCACAGCCCTTCATAAACGCTGGAGCAAAATGGTCCAGATGCATTTAATGCAAGTGGTGCCTGCTCCCCACTGCCCATGCTCTTTGGCAAAAGTCAGCCTGGCTTCATGAAAGAAGGAGGTCTGGGCTGGGATGTGCTGGGAATGGAACAAGTGTCAAAGGCTATTGTGTCTGATTTTGAATCCTAGCTTCAGCCTTGAGCTGAAATCACTTACACTTTGGGGGCTTCAGTTTCCTTATCTTAAAACAAAGGAAACATTACTTTTTTTGCAGGGTTTGTGTATGGCATAGAGACAGTGACAATGGGCGGTGGTCATTAAATGGTGCTGATGCGGGAGGAGGTAGTGCAGTTGGCAGTAACTATTATTAATCTCCCCCAGCTGATTCAAACTCATTTCCCCTTACATTGTTCCATCTGAAGATAAACAATAAGATTGAGACAATTTGAAGAACTGAACAAATATAATTGCAACAGATTGTCTTGAAGTAAAACCTTCTAATAACTCTGCTAGATTTGGAGGCCATATCCCATCATTACAAAAATGATAATTAAAATTTGGTAGAACAAAATATTTCAAATCTAAATGCTGACTCCCTCACTCACTTTATAAAATAAAGAGGAAGCCCACATGTGTGGGGTAAGTATTGATAAAGGATTCAGCCACTTTTTCCTGGCCTTGTGACAGTACCTGTCTTTCAGATCCTGCACAGGCTGGATGAGGACAATAGGCAAAATCCATCTCAAATATTCAAAACAGAGAAACTCAAACCACACCGCCTGATTCACTTCCTATACTTGGTGCAACCCAATCTGAAACGGCCCCCTCCAAACTGTAACAAAATTGGACTTATTCCCTATATTTTCCCACTCAAATAATTCAGAAGTCCCCCAGACTTTGATCCTAGTTCTTGTTACTTTAGCTTGTTTGTCATTTGTCCTTTCTCTCAGTTCCATGCACATTCAGCTAACTCTGAAGGTCTGCTCTGCTCCAAGGCGCTGTGCAGAGAGACAGGAGCTCCTGTTAGCACCTGCCGCACTAACACTCTGCTTAATGCTCTGCCTGTCTTACATCTCGGGCCCTCATTCCTCGCCTGCAAGGGACTTGTCAGCAAACAGAAAAGGTGAAACTGCAGAGACCACCACACCCAGATTACACTTTAGATGCCACAAGAAGAGCCAGTGCAGAAGGAGAAGAATTTAATTCCAGCCAGAAGAAGGAAGACAATGCCAGCTAGGAGGCAGCAGTTGACTTAAAGAAGGAGTAGAATTTCAAGATGGTAAATTGGGCAGAGAATCTGGCTGTTGTGGACAGAGTATTTTGCCAAAACATAAGGATTCTTTAGAGTCCAAGTAAGGCTTCCCTGGTGGCTCGGTGGTAAAGACCCTGACTGTGAAGCAGGAGACCTGGGTTTCATCCCTGGGTCTGGAAGATCCCCTGGAAAAGGAAACAGCAACCCACTCCAGTACTCTTGCCTGGGAAACCCTACGGAGAGAGGAGCCTGGTGGGCTACAGTCCATGGGGTTGCAAAGAGTCACACTCGACTTAGTGACTAAACAACAGTGGAGACCAAGCAACCCATGTAGCTGGGTCTTACTTATTGAGGGAGAAGAATCAGGGTGGGGATGGCTGGCCCCTGCATTTGCAGTCCCTGCCATGACTATAGGGCAGGGGGATGACTAGCAGCAGAGTTTCATCTTCTTGAGCTGACGAATTCAGATTCACTGGTGCAACAAGTTCTGAGGGCCCAGGGGTGCAGCACAGGTCTGAAGGGGGGTTGATGCCAAGTGCAGACATCTGGACTGTTTGGGGGCACTCCTGATTGTGTTGGTTTTGGCCCCATCTGTTCAGTCAGACCAAGGCTAGGGGGAAAGCAGAGAAAAGGCTATCATGTCCATAACATGAGGTTTTTAAGAGCTCCTGGTGAATTATGTGTCTATTAGCTAAGTGGCCCTGGGGCTTTGTGACTTGCTCTTTTTGTAAATCAAAAATAATAACAATAAGAGCTCACCATCTTCTCATCCTGCTGGAGAGACCGAGTGTTTCATCCGTCATTACACAATTATAGCTGCTCCCCAGACAACTCCATTCCAAGCCCCAGGATACAGAGGTAGATGGAAAATTTGTGCTCCCATCCTGACCCATCTAGCCTGGACCTGGCCAACAAGTAGCAACTGAGTCCCTTTCTTATGGGCTGGTTGGCAATCACTCCAGTTTAGGAGAGAAGGGGATTATTTTAGCACAGGAACACTTCAGAAGGCCAAGATGACCCCACCTAGGAGAGGTTCCTGATAACACATCCAGATGGCAGTCTTCCCCAATCCAGTCTGCTCCACCTTTCTCTCAAAATTGTTCCTCAAAAAAGCAATGCAATGCTCAGCCCAGATTTTTTTTTTTTTCTTATAGTAGATCAGGAAGCTTTCTTTTTTTTTTTTTTAACTGAAGTATAGTTGATGGCTCAGATGGTAAAGAATCCTCTCGCAATGCAGAAAACCTGGGTTTGATCCCTGGGTTAGGAAGATCCCCTGGAGGAGGGATCCCACTCCAGTATTCTTGTCTGGAAGTTTCCATGGATAGAGGAGCCTGGTGGGCTACAGTCCATGAAGTCAGAGTCAGACAGAACTGAGCAACTAACACTTTACACTAGAGTTGTTTTATAATGTTGTGCTCATTTTAGGTGTATAGCAAAGTGATTCAGATACACACATATTTCTTTTCAGATTGTTTCCCTTTATAGGTTATTACAAATGCTGAGTATACTTCCTTGTGCTATGCAATAGATCTTTGCTGGTTATCTTTTTATTTATAAACCTACATATATATATAGAGAGAGAGAGAGAGCTAGACAAGGCTGTGGTCCTAGTGTGATTAGATTGAGTAATTTTCTGTGAGTATGGTTTCAGTGTGTCTGCCCTCTGATGCCCTCTTGCAACACCTACCATCATACTTGGGTTTCTCTTACTTTGGGTGTGGGGTAGCTCTTCATGGCTGCTCCAGCAAAGTTTAGCTGCTGCCCCTTACCTTGGATGAGGGGTGAAACTAAGCCATGCCCACGGGGCAACCCAAGACGGGCGAGATATGGTGGAGAGGTGTCACAGAATGTGGTCCACTGGAGAAGCGAATGGCAAATCACTTCAGTATTCTTGCATTGAGAACCCCATGAACAGTATGAAATGGCAAAATGATAGGATACTGAAAGAGGAACTCTCCAGGTCAGTAGGTGCTCAATACGCTACTGGAGATCAGTGGAGAAATAACTCCAGAACAAATGAAGGGAGGCAGTCAAAGCAAAAACAATACCCAGTTGTAGATGTGACTGGTGATAGAGGCAAGGTCCAATGCTGTAAAGAGCAATATTGCATAGGAACCTGGAATGTCAGGTCCATGAATCAAGGCAAATTGGAAGTGGTTGAACAAGAGAAGGCAAGAGTGAACATCGACATTCTAGGNAAACCAGTCATTTCCAGACCATCACAATGACAGACCCTGAAGACACTGCTGCACGAGGGGAAGGAATCCAAGGAGTTTGTTTTTACAAAGCAACTCAGGTTTCTTGTGAGAAATCTGTATTGAATATGTCAATATCTCCCACAAATGCCCTGATCCAAACCCAGGAGTCAAGAACCCCGAGTTGCCATCACACAGAAACCTGGTCCCCTCAAGTGAAGTCTCATCTCTTATTCTTTGTTGGTTTCACTTTTCTCTTCTTTTTCTTATTATAGCCTTGGTTCCTGACACATTCTCATGAATAGCCCCTTTTAAAATTAATCAGTCAACTACCCTCTATTTATGGTATAGTTAACACTGACGAACCACGTCAAAGAATCAGACGATCAACAGCAATATATGTCTGCCTATGTGTTTCTCCTCCACCCACTCCCTCTTCCTCCCCCTACCTAAGGTGACCACTTGTCTATTATTATCTTGATTTTTGTAAGTTTTATTATATATACAATTTTATTTTTATTACATGTGTAGTTTTTTTCTTACAACAGTAAACAGTATTCTTCTGGGTCTTAATTTTTCACTCAGTATTTCATACATGTCTGTTTAGTATATAATATGTATACACTATATACAGCATGTAGTCACAGTTCATTCATTTTCACTACTAATTATATGACAGTGCCACAATTTATATATTCAATATCCTGCCAAAGGGTATTTATTGTTTCTGCTTATCGTGTCATAATTGCTGTATGAGTTTCTTGGAATAGGCATGAAAGTGTTTTTCTTTTGTATACACCTGGTGGTTTGGGTTACAGGGTATGCGAATGCGCAACTTTATAAGATAATACCAAACTCCTGTTAAAACATAGCACCAATTTCTATTTCTATCAGGAGAGTATAAGAGTTAATGCACACATTTGCCCACACTTGGTTTCATAAACTTCTTAATTTTGCCATCAAATGAGTGCACTCAGTAGTGGGAATTAACTGCTACAACATTTTGGAAAAATCAATGTGGAAACACTGAAATTTTAAATGGACTTTCTTTTTTAACATAGGAGTACTACTTTTGAGCATGTTTTCTTTAAAAAGTTGTTAAAATAAGTGTATAAGAGTAAATTTACACTATCTTTTGTATTAGCAAAACCTTGAAACAATCTCAATCTCCATCCATAGTTAATTGGTTGGCTTAATTATGGGAAACCCATACATGGATTAAAATGCAAGCATTAAAAACAAAACTGAGATATGTGTGCAATGAATTGGAAAATGTTTGCAGAATTTAAGTAAACAAAGCAAGTTATAGAGTAATGTGTTTGATAACATGTTAGCTTCTCTAAAGGGGCAGATGGGTGCTATAATTGTTTGTATTTGTGTAAGCAAAAGGAAAGGTGTGAAAAATACACATTGGCTGTCAATGTTGATTACGTTAGGAGAGTTGGACTGGAATAGGGGAGACAGGCTGATGAGGTGGCAGAGCTGGGACTGTAATTCTGGTCCTTTAGTATCTGAACTGGCTTAAGTCTATCCTTGCACACGTCACCCTGTGCTTCACTTTGTTCAGTGTCTCTGAATTCCTGGGTTACAAAATCCAAATTCCCTATTGTGCATTCAATGTCCATCAAGAGCTGGCCCTAGCCTACTGCATCTCCTACTCACGTATGCAGTGTGTTCCAGCCAATTACACTTGATTCCTCTAAACATTCCGTGGGCTTTTCTACCCATTACCTTTGCTCATCCTTTCTACCTGGAAACTCCACCCCAGCCCTGCTTTCTTTCCATCACTGTCTAAAAATCTTGTCTCTTCTTCAAGATCCAACCAGAAGGCTGGAGCAAATGTAGTATCTCTCAGAAACAAAGAGCTGAGTGCCCAGGCTTGGAAGGATGGAACCATGGTAGGTCCTGGTGCCTCGGTAGCTAAGTTCACCGTCTTTCTCTCCAGGGCACAGCCTATGGACAACCCTACTCCAATCAAATTTGACCCCTATGTGTCTCAAGACTCAAAATCCCAGGAGAGAGAATCCTATGGACTCAGGTCAGGTTGAGTATCCAAATAATACTGTTCATCTTCACCCATACTCTGAACCAGTACAGAATAAGACAAGGGAATAAGGCCAGTGGAGACCGAAGTGTCATCTGCATCATGGATAAGTCTTTTATTAGAGAATGTGATGTGAGCAAGTATGCTCTCCCATATAGACCCTGAAGAGTCTTCTGCTGGAGAATAAGCACTCTTGAGAGTGTCAGAACTCGGCTTTCCTGCTGCTGCTGCTACTGCTAAGTTGGTTTAGTCGTGTCCGACTCTTTGTGACCCCATAGACGGCAGCCCACCAGGCTTCTCTGTCCCTGGGATTCTCCAGGCAAGAATATTGGAGTGGGTTGCCATTTTCTTCTCCAATGCAAGCATGCACGCTAAGTCGCTTCAGTCATGTCTGACTCTGTGTGACCCTATGGACAGCAGCCCACCAGGCTCCTCCATCCACAGAATTCTCTAGGCAAGAGTACTGGAGTAGGGGTGCCATTTCCTTCTCCACAGCGTGCCTAGAGTGGTGATTTGTAGCCCAAGAGGTTGGAGCAAAGCATAATTATTGCTGATAGCAGAAAACCGACCAAAAGACTGAAATGGAAACAAAAAGGAAACATGAGAGGATGGGGAGGAATTAAACCAGATGGATTGAGTTTAAGGAGAGTTCCAGCTATGAGGTTCTAGGATTTTCTAATGTGAGGTCTTACCTGGTGGATGATGAACATGGGCAATTTAAAAAATATTTTTAAATCTCATATTCCTCATCTTTAAATTGATATTTTAAATGTCCACCTCAGCAGGGTTATTGTGAAATAAATACTATATGTACAAAATGAGGCAGCCTGAATGAAGGGGTCCCACTCAGGACACACACCAGTCTCTTTTCTACTGCCTCATCTTCTTGTTTCCTTGTTCAAAATTCTCATTCCCAAAGAATGGTAAGTTCTAAGTATTTTCAGCAAAAGACACACTCTGATGGCTCAGAAGTAGAGGAGCAGACCTGCTTCACCTGTGTAGGGTCAGGGCAGGCTCCTTAGCTTCCAAGTTCACCGCCTGGGTCGTGCAGGCCCAGAAGAAGCACCTGTGCTGAAGAGAGAGGGGCAATAAAGATGAGTATAATCTGTTCTCACTTCCATGTGATACAGGTAAGTGTTTCATGTTAAAAATGATATACACGATCTCATTTACAAGCAGAAATAGACTCGCTGACATAGCATACAAACTTATGGTTACCAAAGGGTAAAAGAGGTGGGGAGGTATAAACTAGTCTGGCATTCGCAGACACACACTATTAGGCATTAGACTGATAAATAACAAGAACCTACTGTATAGCAAAGGGAACTATATTCAATATATTGTAATAACCTATAACAGAAACGAATCTGAAAGGTATATATTAAAAAAACTGAATCACTTTGCTGTACACCAGAAACCAACACAACATTGTAAATCAACTATACTTCAATAAACAAACAAAAATAAGGTCCTAAGAAAAAAATAAGGGGTAATAAAGGGGTGTGGGGGCGGTGGCGTGCAGTGAGTAACACAATGACCTGAAGAGAGGGTGGGCCGGGACTCTGAGAGGTCAGCCGAGTGCAGAGCCTGCCCTGGGTCAGGGTCCTTTCGTCTCATCTCCACCCCGGAATGGCTCCTGGGGGCCCCTCTGTTCCCTGGGCCTCAGTCTTGAGAATGGCTGGATGGGGAAGGAAAATATTTGATTGTCGCTGGCGTAGTCTCTCTCCACCCTGGCCTGAGGTCCCTCTAATGGAAATAAAAGGGAGCTGCTTCTCTCGAGGGCTGGCTGGCTGCGGCATCACAGTGCTGGCTCCAGTCACGACGCCAGCTGCCCTGCTTAAATGACTCTCTTCAGAAATGTTCCTGAGAGAAGTGATTTCCATGCCCACGTGAAGCACATTTGTTCTCTCATGCAGCAGGAAGGGGCCATTTAGCGAATGACTTCTTTCTCACCACTAGGTGCCTGGGGAGAGTTAATTCATTTCACAGAGGCAAGCGATTTACTCCTGTAGGTTCAGGACAAGCCGTGCCAAGCCTCTAAAGCTCTGGAAAATTCCCCAAGTCTCCCCCGAAATGGTTGCTATTGCTCAGCACACTGAGCAGAACCCTGCAGGGTTCTTCAGCTAGTTGTTGCTCCCCGCAGAGCACTCATGAAGCACCTTCTGGGTACAGAATCCTGCTTGCAGCACCTGGGAGATGTGGAAGGCAGGTGTGTCAATCCTTTGAAGACTCACAGATGAGCCCGGGAGACAGAGCAAGTCCCAGACTCAGGGTCAGGAGACCTTCCACAAGGCCCTGGGCCAGCACCATTATCCTCTGTTTCTCCAGCTGAGAGATGAGGGGACTCGGTCATTTATCCATGCAGATCCCCCTCTTCTGCCTTCTGAGAGGCTACACAGAACATGACAGTGATTCCTGTGCCCGATGGGAGGATGAGGGCACTACCTGGCTCCCACAAAGCCAGGCCCTCCCTGCTCCTTGGTACACACCAAGTGTGTTTCCTTTCTGTACCTTTGCTTCCTGCACCTGTAATGCCTCCCTCCCCACTTTGCTGCTCCCGGCCCCTCTTCCCTGAAGCTTCTCCTGGCTCCAATGGGTTTTGTCTTAGCAAGACTTTTAAGGTCTTCAGGCCTTTGAGTTCTAATTAGAGCTTTGTGTCTTGGAGATCCCTTATTTTCAGACTGCAAGCAGTTGGGTAAGGTTAGTTCTTAGGTTACAGAACTAACAACCCCAGGTTCTACCACCTTCACTTGACAGATGAGGGTGCTGAAGAGGAAACAGTGACCTACCCAAGGTAATTCAGGGACCAAGAGACTGGACTCAGGTCTGCTGTTGACCAGGCTGAGGTTATTTCTAGTCCTTTTATGTAATTATTTTATTCATGGAGTGGGGTGCCATTGCCTTCTCCCATGCATACATTTAACAAATAGTAATTAGATTCCTCTTTGCCAGGCCCTAGACTAGGTACCAGACCATAGAAAGATGAAAAGGGCCTTCAAAGTTTGACAGGTGAGACAAATCTGCAAACATGTCATTCTGGGTGATGATTCACACAGATTCACCTGTGTGAATCTGTATCCTCTTTCATGTGGAAACTAGCCAGCAGATCCTAACTAATCTGGTAACATACAATTTCTTCCCTCCAATCTGTTTCCAGTTGGAGTCAGTTTTGGAAAGTGCAAATTATACCTCTGAACTTACTAACCCCAGTGACCCCGAGTGGAGCCCCAATGCCTGGTTGTGGCCAGCAGAATGCCGTGGGATTGGACCCATGCTCATCTCCAAACAGCAGGAGCCCAGGGGTGGTCTCCTGTGGCCCACTGGGATTCTAGGGCCACTCTGACTTGGTGCCCTGTGTGGCATGAACCCCGACAGATGGTTTTCTCTTCTGTAAGGCCAGTGCCTGACTTACTCTTTCATTGCCAAGGCATCCATTGCAGAGGTGTGATCCTCAGTGGATAAAGAGCCAGGCCGCACCCCTTAGAGTTCCTGTGTTTAAAAAAATCTTTGGTTGATTTAGTTAAGAGACCATTGGATCACTTTTTCCCCTACTTTTCTCCCCGTGCTTTTAATTCCTGATCTTAAGTTTCAAATTCACCAATAGTGACCTCATGAATCTCTAGACTCCCCCCACCCCCACCTCTGCCCCAATATAAGAAGAATCCTGGACCAGCATGTTCTATTTATCTGTCTCTCTCTCCCTACCCCATCTCCTCCTATCTTGCAGCCTCACTGTGTGGCCCAGGGCATGCCAAGTACCCTCCAGAACCTGTGAGTAATAACCCTTGTCTGCTTCAAATTTTCCTGATGCACGTGTCTAATGGCATCTTATAATCATAATAAGAACTACCGGGGCCAGCCCAGCCACAATGTTGGTTCCAAAAGGAGGGCCTGGGCCCAGGTGAGTGTCCCTCAGCATTTCTAGCTGATAGCACCACTGTGGGTAGGTTGAGCCTGTCACAAATCAACCTGCATCTTCCCTTGAGGTCCCACTTTAGACTACCTGCCCCAGGGATACTGAATGGTACACTCCCTGTACAGCCTCCAGGCCCTGAAGGAGCAGAGTGCTGGCACTCAGGGCAGGCCAGTCCTGCCCAGGCCCAGCAGAGAGCCTGTTGCTTCCCAGCTAAAGGGCCAGTGCTGAGCTGGCCTCTGCTTGAGCAGCCAGGCAGCATGCTAAGAGGAAGTCATATATCCCGAATCCCTAAAATTAGCTCAGCGTCCCCAGAATGGAGCATCTCACCTTGATTGATGAAGGGGATAGACTAAAACTTATAAGCTGTCTTTCTCTATATAATATCTGAGACATATTAACCATTTTCATGGTTTCGACTGAGTGATAGATATTTATTATACAATACTGCTTGAAATAGTCATTCTGTTCCACCCTTCATCTCTATGTTCTGGCCTTTCTCCATCATTTTTGAGAACATATGAAAAACAGAGCAAGTGTGCTTTTAAGTTATATTAAGAAATTTAATCCATGGTGAGAAAACCCTTTGTCATACACGAATTGAACATTATGAGTGCACAAATCTTTATCCATCGGAGTTCTGAGTTGCAAGGCACAGAAATGGACTCCAGAAATAGAAAATAAGTTCATTCTAATGGTATCAGAATTGCCCCAAAGGCTTGAGAAGCAAGACATAAAGGAGAAGGGGAGGGAGGTGAAAGGAGGTTGGAGAGGATGCTGAGGAGGTGGGGGTCGGGGACGGGGGGAAGGTGGAGGGCAAGGGCGAGCAGAGGAAGGGAAGCAGTCAGACTCACGCTAAAGTCATGCTACTGAGCCAGCCTGAGAGCGCCACAGGGAAGGCCCTGCTGCCCTGCTGCTGACCTCCAGACATAACGGGCGGCACGGGGCACTGCACACGGTGTGCTTGATGTGACCACCTCCAAAGTCACTAGCAGGAATTCTCGCTGACTCCTTGAGACCATCCAAGGACAAGACATCTGAGGGCCATGTTGCCCGAGATGTCTGAGGGCCATAATCTGAAAGCCATTTTTGAGTTCTTCCTCTCTCTCATGCCCACAGCTAATCTGAGACTGATTTCAGCTCACTCCACTTTCCTAAATTGCCCACTTTCCTCAAATCTATCTCCTCCCTCCCTGCTTGTTCTGTATACAAATTTTTTTTTCCAATCAAAAATTTCTAGGGATACCAAGAGGTAAGATCAAATGATGAAAACCAAGAGGAAAAAATATGCATAAACAGATCCAAAGCATACCCAGATACTGGAGTCATCAGACATGGTCTTTAAGTCAGAGAGACCATGACTCCCTGTATTTGTTAAGATTAGGTTTGGCTGAATATTACAAAACCCTCAAGTAGCAATACTTTTAACAACATGAAAATTTCTTTATTTCTGACCCAAAAGACAAGGTGACCCACAGGGTTAGCAGCTCTTTCTACTCCATCATTTTCAGTTTGGGTTTTCATCATCAAAGTGACTTTGTAGTCCAAAAGGATTGCTGGAACTCCAACTATTCACGTCCAAGATGCAAGCCAAAATGCAGAAGGGAAAATGGGGTCTCATCTGGCTAACTCTTCTCCCTTTCAGCAGCTTTCCTAGAAGTTCCGTACAACACTCTGCTTATGTCTCTTTGTCAAAACTTATTCATATGACTGGCTCCCACTTCGTGGGAAACTGAGGAGTTTGGTGTTTTGGTTTGGAAATTAATAGGCCCAGCTAAACAGCCGAGTTCAGTAAAAAAAAAAAAAGGAAGGTGAGAATAAACACTGTAACTGGGTAACTGAAAGTGAAAGTGAAGTTACTCATTCGTGTCCAACTTTGCAACGCTGTGGACTATAGCCCACCAGGCTCCTCCGTCCATAGGATTCTCTAGGCAAGAATACTGGGTAACTAGCCATCTCTATTATAATGAGTCGGCCAAAATTTCTTTCGGGGTTTTCTGTAAGATGCTGTTGAAAAATTCAAACGAACTTTTTGGCCAACTCAATACATTTCTACTTAAATACCTTCTGTGACTCCTCACTGCCAGGCATGTAAAGACCTTTACAGTTTGACCCCTACCTCTCATTCTACTTCTGTCTCTTACCCCTTTATCCAGGCACTTCATTCTCTCACCACCTCTAGTCACAGCCTCTTCAGAAACACCCAGTTGCCATCAGACCCTTGCTTCTGCTCACTTGTTGGCCTGGAATGCTCCCTCTCTGACAAGTCTGTCTCGTTTTCGAATCTTAATTCAAAGGTCACCTCTTTTGTGTTACCTTTTCCAGCTCTCCTAGTCAGAATCACAGCCTTGCTCCTGGTTCCCATAGCCCATGGTGGATATCTGCATTACTGCATTTGTGTTGACTTGTAATGATTGGTCTTCGTGTCATCTCTCTTTATAAATTATGAGCTTCTCCGAATCAGAAACACAATTTATTTTTCACTTTTATTTCCCTAGTGTTTGTTATGTGGTCGGTGCTCTATCAACGTTTGCTGAATGGATAAGGAAGAGGGTAAAGGATAAAAGATACAGTTAGTCAGTTAACAAATCTCCGATGCTGTCTCTTTCTAACTTATATAATTCCAATTGCAGACAACTCAGAGGTGATTTCACAAATTTTTGTTATGCCAGAACTGTGTTGTTTGGTACAACATGTGAAATAAATATGCTGAGCTGGGAAATTTGTTATTTTTTATACATATCATTTGATATGATGGTAAAAAGATCAACTTGAGTATCACAGTAGTAACAGGGAGTTATATTTAACTCAGCAGGATAATTCAAGCATCCCCTTTGTGCTTAACAACATGAAAGATATTGTGTGAAATTGCCATTACTCCCTCTCATACAAATACACACACACACACACACACCCAAAAAGGAGTTCGCAGTTATTGCCTTCTAGGAGGATGACACTGTGTAAAAATAGAACAATTAGGTGACAGGTTACAATTAGTGTCATAATAAATTGTACCTGTTCATTATCATATGATATCTGTTACTATTTAGAGAAAGAGGAGAAAGATATATGCAAGAGTGGTAAGAAAGGCCTTTGAGCTGGTCTTTAAAGGCACAGCAGGATTAAGCAGGACAATAACTATCAGAGCGTAAAATACAGGCTATGGGAGGGAGGAGAAATGATTTTAGGGAGATCCATGCACCACACCGAATAGCACTAAATTGCAGAACAAAAAGATTTTGCCCTTTTTAATTCTCTTTGATTTTTTAAATTTACTTTAAGGAAAGTTTCCGTTGATGCATTTTTCACAGATAGTAACATTCCTTTGAACAAACACAGGCCAAGTCTCCAGCCTAGATCTTGGCAGACAACAATATTTAGCTCAAATTTAGTGACATTCTTTTGAGGTTTTCTGTATTCATTTGTACAGGCATCTTCCATTTACAGTAAGTGATAATGGTTTTCCATCATATATTTTTACTTTTAAAATCAACTAATTTAAAGATAAAGGAAAAGCCAATTTAAAGAAAACTAGTAAGTAAATAAAAGTACAAGCGGTATAAGGCTATGGAAAAAAATGGTTAAAATGTACTTAGAGGACTGATGTTTGGGAAATGTGATGACAGTGGGAGTGGAGGGAAGAGACTTCCCCACCATGATGAAAGCTGCTCAAGCAGAGGGCTCTGGGCGAGCAGGGCAGAGCCTGGATGGGGACGGAGGGGCAGCAGGGCAGGCTGGATGCTTTGCTCTCAGGAGGCTGCAGTGTGGAGGACTTCCCCACCCGCCTAACACGTCTTACCGAGTGTAGAAGAGATCGCGTGCCTTTCATCATGCCCCAGTGCCGTTCTGGACCCACATCCCTCACCCCTCTGCCTGCGTCAGGATGCGCTCTGAGGACAGCATTAGCGGGGGTGTTGGAGAGCGGGTGGGGTCATGGACCTCGGAGAAGCCTGGCTAGGGGAGAAGAGAGAACAAGGGGTACACCCAGCAGACCGGCGCTTTTCAGTGCTTCGGCTAGAATAGGAGCCGCCGCTGCACACGAAGGCCACAGTCTCTGGGGCCCAGCGTCTGCCTCCCAGCTACCCACGGAGGGCCGTGTCTTTGCAGTGCGTGGCCTGTGTGGCTCTGGTCTGGTGCTTTCCTTGGGCCCAGCCTAGGGGAACCAGTGGTGTTGATGCACACGCCTTCGCTCAGAGCCGTGGTCCTCCGCCCCTACTCTACTTCCGGTCTTCATCTTTGCCCTCTCTTTGCTTGTGGCTGGAGTACTGCTCTTCCCATCTCTTTTGCTCTGAGGACAGGAAATCTAGGGCAGCCCTCAACATCCCACAGATGAGAAAAGCGATACAGCTGGAAAGAAGAGGGAAGGAGACTGTTCTGAATAGGTAATCGACATGACATTTCCGAGCCCCGCTGTGTCTCTGGCTGCTCTGACCCATGGTACCGAGTGAGGCAACTCAGGGTGTAGGCTCTCCTTCTCAGCATCCAAAGCCATCAATCTAGACCCTGCTGGCAGCACCGACTTCCCTTGAAAAACATTTAAAAAAGAAAAGGTCAGAACCATTTGTTTCTGTGCGAATGAATTCAGAAAGCCCTGGATGCTTGTCCCTGGAAGACTCAGCATGAACCCAGATGCTCCAAACCTTCCAGAACAAGCTTCCTCGGCAAAGGGATACTTTCCAAGGCAAACTCCCCAGATCGGAGCCCATTGGTTAGGGGTCAGCCCCTGGAGTCACCTGCGTCTAGTCACAGAGCAGCACAGTATGTGACAGCGTGACATCTACAGGTGGATTGTTGGAGTTTGAATCTTGGCCTTTTTACCCACTAGCTGTGTGACCTTGGGTTTAATTACTTAATGTCTCTGAACCTTTCTCATTTGTAAATCTGGTCAAGTGAATAATAATAAGCACGGTCTCATAGAGTTCTTGTGAAAATCAGTTGAAATAATAAATGTAGAATGCTTAGTGCAGTGCCTGACATATAGTAAGTGGTTAATAAAAATTGGTCATAATGACTGTAATAGATAAAATAGTCCTGAAGCCAAATTGTTTTGGTTATCAATATGCAACTCAAAAACAATCATTTAAAACAATATTTCTTATGATTCTAAAGGTTGCCTGGCCTCACCTGTTTGATCTTATCTGAGATTCTTCATGCAGTTGCAGTCAGGTGGCAGCTGAGGAGCTAAAGTCATCTGACAACTTGACTAAGAACATTCAAAATAGCTTCTTTGCTTGTATGCTTTTTCCTCAGCGGAGGTGGCTTGAACAGCTGGGAGTTGGCTGGGCATCTCTCTCTCCTCATGTAGCCTCTTTATGTTTTTAGGTTGGGCTTCCTCACAGCGTGGAAATCTCAGAGAAGTCGGACTTCTTACATGGCAGCTGACTTCTTCCAGAACAAACATTCTAAGAGATCAAGAAGCTGGAAGACTTCTTATGACCTAGCTCCAGAAGTCACGCAGCATCATTTCTGCCACATTTATTTGGTTACATGGGGCAGCCTGGATTCAGTGTGGGCCAGCCACTGAGAGTGGTTCACTGGGGCCCTCTTGGAGACTAACTACCAAGAAACCATCAGTTTCTTCTAAGGCCGTGTTGAAAAGAGCTCTGGATTTTGTTTTTTTTAATTTATTTTCAATTGAAGAATAATTGCTTTACAATATTGGTTTGGTTTCTGCCACACATCAACATGAATTAGCCACAGGTATATATATGTCCCCTCTTCTTGACCCCCGCTCCCTCTGTTTCCCACCCCTCCGGGTTGTTACAGAGTCCTAGTTTGAGTTCCCTAAGTCATACAGTGAATTCCCATTGAACTGTGGTGTTGAAGACTCTTGAGAGCCCCTTGGACTGCAAGGAGATCCAACCAGTCCATTCTAAAGGAGATCAGTCCTGGGTGTTCTTTGGAAGGAATGATGCTAAAGCTGAAACTCCAGTACTTTGGCCACCTCATGCGAAAAGTTGACTCATTGGAAAAGACTCTGATGCTGGAAGGGGTTGGGGACCGGAGGAAAAGGAGATGACAGAGGATGAGATGGCTGGATGGCATCATGGACTCGATGGACATGAGTTTGAGTGAACTCCGGAAGTTGGTGATGGATGGGGAGGCCTGGCGTGCTGCAATTCATGGGGTCGCAAAGAGTCGGACATGACTGAGTGACTGAACTGAACTGAACTGATCTATTTTATATATGGTAGTACATATGTTTCCGCTACTCTCTAGAGCTCTGGATTTTTGAATTGGAGACGTGAGTTCAAGGCTTTAGGTAGGTTACTACTACCTTCAAAGTCCCCATTTGCTTATCTGTAACAGGGAGGAAATGATATACACCTCCTGGGTTGTAATGGAGAACAAATGTCAATACACATGGTCAGCTCCTAGCGCTGTGCTTCACACACGGAGATGCAGCCAAGTTTCCTTCACCGTTTAGTGCAGGAAGAGGTCCTCACCAGTGACACTCATAGCGCTCCTCTTTGTAGGGGCTGTCCCACAATGAGAGGACAACCACCCCCTGATTTCTAGCTGTGTGCGCGCATGTGTGCATGCACATACACACCAGGAAGTTTAGTTCAGCTCATTACCCACCAGGTTCATAGTTGACACTGACTAAATAATGTATAATTCAGAAAAAGAGTTGTCAACTCATGCTGCTATGCCAAAGTCCTTTTGAATGAATTTTCTGCTAAGTCTAGAGTGAGTTATTTTTAAATTTAAGAAAAATAGTGTTTAAACCACCTGATCTAAGAGATCTCAGAAATGCTTTCATTTTTTCTTGACTTCTATTTTTTGAAAGCTGCCAGGAAGCAGCACACATACTCGCTGGGGATTTAACATGAATTACCAAGCAGCTGGAAAGAGCTCAAGGTGACAAATGACTGCACTCAGGGCAGCATCTGAGAAAGCCATTTAACCTCTCAGGGGCTGTTCCATCCCTTTTGTGAGGCTCTGGACCTGCCTGGTAGCACGAGACGTCAGATAACTCAGCAGGTGCTTTCCTTGACCTCAGGCACCTTGGCTGGTGGGGAAACTGAGAAGTCAGTTGCACCCATACCCTCCCTGTCCAAGCTCTCCCCATTCCAAAGAAACTCTTATTTACCGAGACACAAAGCAGCAGCGGACCTGCTGTCCCTGAGAACATGGGGGGCATTTACTTCTTGGGCAAGGAGGAGTGGTGTTCTATCTACAGACTGTGGGATGTTTGTCAAATAAGAGATCACTGAGAATGCGGGACAGAGGCCCTCTTTAAGGAGGAGTCAGTGAGCATTGGTCATCCTCCTTTGGGATGGCTTTGTGGAACAAGCTCTGACCCAGAAGTTGCTTTGGTTCTACTTTTGGTTGGCCATGAGCTGTCCTGTCAGATCCTCCCTCTCATGGGTTCAGTTTTCAGAACATGCTGGTGGAGCCTATATCTCATGCTCAATCCCATGTTTTGTGTCTCAGTACCATACGTTCCAATACCTACCAAACAGTCTCCTCTGGATATACCTCCCCTAACCTGTCCAAAGCTCATGACCCATCCTCTAAAATGCTCCATAGACCTGGGTGGTAGCCTCTATTCAACAACCAAGACAGGAACCGCGAACCCAATCTTTCTCCCAATTCATATCTAACCGGTCACTATGCCCATCAGTTCTCTTTCAGAACTCTCTTTGGATGAAATGTTTAGCCTTTATCCTCCCCACTACCCTGCAACTGCAGAGCCCAGCCCCTATCACATCTCACCTGGACTATAGGAGAGCTTCCTACTGGACCTTTCCTCTCCACATCTCTGCCCTAGCCAGCACCAGGCTCCTTCTTCCTGGGACTAAATTCTGATAAAGGAATAGAATACTACAAGACCTCTATTTAGCTGTGCATCCTGGTGTTCGTAGCGTATTACTTCGCTACCCTGGGTCTTTTGTGCTTTCATCTGCAAATAAAGGAATTGGACAAATTTAACTTTTCCAGAAACTCCTTCCTACTCCAGGATCCTGTGATTTGCCTGAGGAACTTTCTGCAGAGGATTTAAAATAGTTTATCTGACCACAGCTTCAGGAAGCCTCCTGATATCTAAAGAAGGAAATTCACTAACTTCTCCTAAGTGCAAATTAATGTCATTGATCTCAATCCAGTCCATCTCGGCAGAAGACAATACATTTGGGGGGTGGGGTGGGGGAGTCAGGTGGGGGTGGGCAGGAAAGAGTGTTTTGGAAAGAAAAGACTGGAAGATATCCAGACAGGGCAGGGAGCAGTCAGAGGCCTCTGTAGACAAAAAAAAAAAAAAGCTCCACTCCTTGGCATTTGGGGGTTAGGAGAGTGGAGTTAACACCCACTCTGAGAACATGGAGCTGGTAGGGAGTCACAGACTAGAGGTCTGGCTCTGCTGTGACCTGGAGTCAGTTACTCCCTGTCTCTGCTCTACTTCTCCATCACCAGATACTTTTGCTGATCTCTAGGAGAATCCCAGGGACAGGGGAGCCTGGTGGGCTGCCGTCTATGGGGTTGCACAGAGTCGGACACAATTGAAGTGACTTAGCAGCAGAAGCAGCAGCAGCAGCAGGCTGATACTGTCATCTCAAGGGAAGTGGGTGAACCTTACTGGGTCCTAGGGTCTGTTCTGGGCCTGTGGGAAGTTAAGGATGTTCCTGTTTCTTCTAAAGCCTTAGTTTGAACCCAGAAAATTTACAAAAGAAGAAATGTGGAAGAAAAGAGCTGCAGTGGTTAATTTTATGTGTCTGTCAACTTGGCTGGGCCATGGTGCCCAGATCTTCAGTCAGACAGTATTCTGGATGTTTCCTGTGAAGGTGTTTTTGGATGAGATGAACATTTAAATTGGTGGACTTTGAGTAAAGCACATGGCCCTCTATAATATGGGTGGGTCTCATCCAGTCAGTTGAAGGCCTGAATAAAACAAAGACTGACTCTGAGCAAAAGGAATTATACCAGTGGAACGCCTTTGGACTAAAACTGCAGCTACCTGCAATTTACTAAGCCTGTAAAATCAGGAAGCGGGTATTCCTTAAAGTAAATAAATAAATGAATATGTATATGGTGGCGGTGGTTTAATCACTAAATTGTATCTGACCCTTTGCAACCCTATGGACTATAGCCCACTAGCCTCAACGGTCCATGGGATTTCCCAGGCAAGAATACTGGAGTGGGTTGCCATTTCATTCTCCAGGGGATCTTCCTGACCCAGGGATCGAATTTGGGTCTCCTGCTTGGCAGGCGGATTCTTTACTACTGAGCCACCGGGGAAGTCCAAGTATGTATATATATACTATTAATTCTGATTCTCTGGAAAACCCTGACTAATACAGGAGCTATCTGTTTTCCATAGAGGAGAAGCGTAGGTCTTAAAATTGTAAAACCGTCACAGATTCTGCTAAGGTTATCAAAAGATTCTGAATCCACCATCTTTCCCAAATGACTTCTAGTTCCATGGGATTTCCCAGGCAAGAATACTGGAGTGGGTTGCCATTTCATTCTCCAGGGGATCTTCCTGACCCAGGGATCGAATTTGGGTCTCCTGCTTGGCAGGCGGATTCTTTACTACTGAGCCACCGGGGAAGTCCAAGTATGTATATATATACTATTAATTCTGATTCTCTGGAAAACCCTGACTAATACAGGAGCTATCTGTTTTCCATAGAGGAGAAGCGTAGGTCTTAAAATTGTAAAACCGTCACAGATTCTGCTAAGGTTATCAAAAGATTCTGAATCCACCATCTTTCCCAAATGACTTCTAGACTGCTCGCTACAGGGACCATGAGATGGTACAAAACCCTCTCTGAAATCCAGGACCCTCCTGCTCTACAGAAGCCTTCTGCCCAGAGCCAAGAACATAGGTTAAGTCCCAGAAGGCCTGGAGTGGGGGCAGAGACATCTGTCCAGAACACTTAATTTGGTAATAATTAAGATTGACTAGATCAGGCATTGTATGTATTTTCCTCACATCATAGGCTTTAGTCATCAAACCCTAGGAAGCAAGTACTATTAATATCCATATTTCACAGAAGAGAAACCAAAAGCACCACGAAGTTAAATTATTCCTTTACCTGGCCTTAACATTGTGTTCTTCTTCCTGGTGGGTACCAGGAAGCTGTACATGTTAGCTTGCTAACTGGGACCAACCCTATGAGCTGGATGATATTATCCATATCATAAGACCCAGAGAGGTCAGCAGTTTCATAAGGTCACACAACTAAAAGTGTGACCTTATCATGACCAGAGTCAAGATTCAGTCTCAAGCCCTCCTGACCATGTTCCCAGCTCTCCCAGCCAGCCATACTTTTCCTACCCATAGCTCTTGCAAAGGGACTCCAGCTATCCTTGCTGTTTACAAGGCTACTGACTCTCCATGTCACATTTCAGTATAATTATTACCATGAGTCACCATGATCTCGATGGTAATTACACCTCTGTTTTTATAATACTGTGCAGGTTGTCCAGGACTTCAATATACTTACCTCACTGTGCATCGTAAGCCAGGGCGGTACATAATATCTATCCTCCAGTCTGCAGGGGCTGGTTGAGGCCAAGGGGGTAGGACAGAAACTAACACTTACCAGGAACCTGCTGCACTTCAGGGCAGCGTGTGGGGCTCTAGCATGCCTTGTCTAATTTACTTCTCTCTGCAATCCTGTGAGGTACGTGCCTCCATTCGACAGACTAGGAAACTAAACCCATGGAATATCCACTGCCAGGTGAGATCATAGAGGGAGTAGATTTGTCCACAGGGTGTGGAGATGCTTTGCACTGTCCCACTCCCTGCCACTCCTGGGGTGACACTGACTTTCCATCAACTTCATTCATCTTCTTAAGAATGAAGACTGACTAATACAGAAGCTATCTCTTTTCCATGGAGGAGAAGGGTAGGTCTTAAAATTGTAAAACCGTCACAGATTCTGCTAAGGTTATCAAAAGATTCTGAATCCACCATCTTTCCCAAATGACTTCTAGACTGCTCCCTACAGGGACCATGAGATGATACTAAACCCTCTCTGAAATCCAGGACCCTCCTGCTCTACAGAAGCCTTCTGCCCAGAGCCTTCTGCCATTTGCCTCAAAATTAATTCATCGTCTGCTGTCTTCATTAAACTGAAGCTCTCGTAAGAACAGGAGCCACATCTCTCTTACTTACCAGGATGTCTCCTTACACAGTGCCTGGTACCCAGAAAAGGCTCAGTACACATTTGTTGAGGGAATGGATGATTGAATGAGTGAACAGTGTTATGGCAAGTATCTTAATGTCTTGGGCTTTTTTGCCTTCTGCTTCTGAAACTCCCAATGAACTCGCCAATGTCCCTAGCTTGCCCAGGTCCCTAGGGGAGCAAGGTCCAGGACTGGTGTGTGGTGTGGCTTGCTCTCTGTCATGGGCCAAGTTCAGCCAACTGACTCTCAGTCTGTTTCACTGTTCAAGCTCCTGCAGTGTCTTGTGGCTTAGCCCTCCTCCCCAACCCCTCTGTCTTGCGAAGAGTCCAGTTTGCCCCCTTGCTTGTACACCTCTCCCAGCACCTGCCCTTTCTCACCTCTGAGCCACACCTCACACCCATGTCTGCATGGCCTTGTCCAGATTCCCCTCCTGGGGCTACACTAGGCTCTTCTCGGTCCTTCTCTCTCAGATCTGACCTTCTTTGAGATCAGAATGAGCCAAGGAGATAAACTTGTGGCTGAGAACTCCCAACATCAGGGCCACCAATCCTCTCGATGATGGGCTGCTTCCTGGATGGATGGAGGGTAACAATAATGCATCTCTGTTAGCCTCTAGCACTTCTATATCATCTCAGTTCTCTGCTGCGGAGTCCAACTCCAGTGCTTAAATCTGGAAACACACAAGGAAGGTAATGTTCCTGTTTTTATCAGTTCAGTTCAGTCATTCAGTTGTGTCCGACTCTTTGCAACCCCATGAATTGCAGCACACCAGGCTTCCCTGTCCATCACCAACTCCTGGAGCTTACTCAAACTCATGTCCATTGAGTCGGTGATGCCATCCAACCATCTCATCCTCTGCTGTCCTCTTCTCCTCCTGTCTTCAATCTTTTCCAGCATCAGGGTCTTTTCCAATGAGTCAGTTCTTCACATCAGGTGGCCAAAGTATTGGAGTTTCAGCTTTAGCATTGGTCCTTCCAATGAATAATCAGGACTGATTTCCTTCAGAATGGACTTGTTGGATCTCCTTGCAGTCCAAGGGACTCTCAAGAGTCTTCTCCAACACCACAGTTCAAAAGCATCAATTCTTTGGTGCTCAGCTTTCTTTATAGTCCAACTCTCACATCCATACATGACTACTGGAAAAACCATAACTGACTAGATGGACCTTTCATGGCAAAGTAATGTTTCTGCTTTTTAATATACTGTCTAGGTTGGTCATAGCTTTTCTTCCAAGGAGCTTTTCTTTTAATTTCATGGCTGCAGCCATCATGTGCAGTGATTTTGGAGCCCAAGAAAATAAAGTCTGTCATGGATGTTTTCCTGTTTTATGGGAAGGAACAAAAGGCTGAGGTCAATATGACCATCCTAGGCCCTAGTTTCTGGGCCTGGCTCTCCACCCATGGTTGCTGAGGGATAGTCAGCACTCTGATCACTGACTCCTGGGGTCTTTTTAGAAAATATTTATTCTTACTATATTTGGCTGTTTCAGGTCTTAACTGTGGCATGAGTGATCTTTGATCTTAGTTGTGGCATGTGGGATCTAGTTCACTGACCATGGATGGAACCCAGGCCCCCTGCGTTGGGAGCTTGGAGCCACAGTCACCGGACCACCAGGGAAGTCCCATCTCCTGGATTCTTGGTCCCTGCAATTCCAAGTCTTGGATTAAGGCCAAGATTCTGTGTCCTATTTTCTTCCTCCAGTCAATAACCATTTAAAAAAATTGAAGTATAGTTAATTTACAATGTTGTATTAGCTTCAATTGTACAGCAAAGTGATTCAGTTACACACACACACACATACACATGCATATAAAGGATCTTTTTCAGATTCTTTTCCATTATAGATTGTTACAAGGCATTAGATATGGATACCTGTACTATAAGTAGATCCTTGTTGTTTATCTCTTTTATATATAGTAGCATGTATATGTTAATCTCAAACTCTGTATTATCTCCTCCCCTCCCCACTACTCCACTATCCCTCTGGTAACCATACTTTTGTATTTTATGTCTGTGAGTCTATTTCTGTTTTGTAAATAAATTCATTTATATGATTTTTTAGATTCCACATATAGATGGTATTTGTCTGTCTTTGTCTGACTTACTGCACTTAATAGAATAATCTCTAGGTCCATCCATGCTGCAAATGGCTGTGTCTTATTTTCTGACAAAGACATAGGTGAGGTCGCTAGCAGCAAAGCCTCTTAAACAACACAAAAATTCTGCAATTTTCCCCCAGGGAAAAGAGAAACTATAAGAACAGATTCTTCTCAGAACAGTGCTTAGTTATCCCAGTAAACTGGGAGTTACTGGAGTAAACTTCATCAAAAAGCATGCATTAAGTGTCCTTGGCAAATACTGCCCTCAAAAGACTCTCTCAGGGGGATTAATGGGAGAAGGAACACCGACAGTTTACGTTTTGCACACTTTGTTTTATAAGAATGTTTGTTTTTATAATTGAAAACAGAAAGCATGTTTTCCTCCAAATGCCTTCTCTTCAGGCATGGAATTACAGCAGCAGGATTTCAAGGGGCTCTAGGGCCCTTGGAGATCATCTAGCCCAGGCCCCTCCTTGACAGAGGAGGCAACGGGCGTGACAAAGGGGAGGCACTTGCCCGAGGTCACCCAGCTCAAGGTCATTCACCAGGCAGGGGCCTTTGGAATCCGTTTCCCACACACAGTCATTTTAAAAAGAAATTATTCCACAGATAATCCAATGGAAAATGGACTGCTGCAGAGAGTGTGGCCTGAAATTTCTTCAAGAAGAAAAAGGCAAATTAACGTTGTGCTAAAAAACTTAGTGCGACCATTCTGGGGGTTGGGCTTGTTAAAGCTCAGAACTGAGTGAAAAAATACTAAGAGAACACAGTAAAAGAAGCCCCTGGGACTGAAAAGCACTTTTCCTATCTACATGTCTACTGATATTTCTGTAGTCCTTTATCTGTATATTAGGAGAGAGAGAAACCAACTGAGTGAAAAGAGGTTGGGGAGGCAGGGTTTTGGGTGATGGTGGAGCAGGTCAGGCAATTCAGTGGCTCCTTTCTCAAGCTCCACGGGATTGGGGAGGGGGAAACCGAGTAGCAAGAAGATGGGGAAAGCTGGAGAGGGATGGCCCCAGAAGCCCTTTGGGAATCGTGAGGAGGCTTCCTCACAGTCTGTGATGAGAGGACTTGGGAGGTCAGAGGACTGAAAGGTGATGGTCCCATTTGAGCTAGGAGGTCCCATATGACCCTCCGTCTACCAGGAAGATGAGGGTCCTTCTTTTCCTGTTGCTTGCTACTGTAGAAACACCAAAAGCAATGTGCTAATAAGAAAACACTGAGGTTATTCTTACTGCAGTAGGGAAGAGTTCTGGTTCAACAGAGTCTCAGGAGGGTCCAGGAGGAAGCTGGACAAGGTCAAGATACTGGGATTTTGAAATGCGGTTTAAGCTCAGCGAGTCTTTGAACTGGGTGGGGGTGGGAGTGCAAGGCAGTGCTGAATTAGGATTGGGTAAGGCTCATGACATAATAATTTAGGATGTCACAGCAAAGCAAGGATTTTGGGCAAGGGGTTCAAAAAGATCTAAACAATCACTGCTGTCTGTTAATGAGTGGATGAGTCTTTCAGGAAATTCTTGGAATGAACGATAAAGTTATTTGCAACTTTTATCTTGCTGAGAAAGAGTCTTCTAGAATAGTTAATGGAGAGTTTTCCAAAGTGATGCATAAATTTGTGCTGATGAAGACAGCAGAATGAATAACACAGACCATCATCTGTATGGGTATTGATGGTTTCCATTCTCACTAGGAAGACCATCCTGGTCTTGCTCAGTTCTAGGCAACCAACTTGAAGGGACATTAACAAGTTGAGGCCTGTCCCAAAGTCAATGACCAGGACAGTGAAGCAATGTCCTCTGGAAAATGACCAGAAGAGCTGGGGTACTCAGCCTGGAGAAATGGAGTTTAGGACCTGCCCCACAACAAAGGTTTAACGTGGGGGTGAGGCAGTTGTCCTGTTCTCTAGGGGCCTGGAAGGCAGAATTAGGACCGAAGGACGAGCGATACAGAAGCAGACCTCAGTGCAACTTAAGAAACAACTTTCTAAGAATTAGGAAGGATGTGCTATCTCACAGGGTGCCCAGTTCTAGGCCAGAAGATCACTCAGATAGGGAACGCTGACTCTGCTGCAGAGGCCGTTCTTAGATTTACTTATGGCTTCTCCCCTCTCTTTCTTTTCGTTTTTAAAAAAAGTACTGCTTATAGTTTAAGATCAGGCTCAAATGTTCTCTCTCTTCATGAAGCTGCTTGATCTCTCCCCAGTTAAAAAGGATCAATAATTCATTGCCTGTACTATTTCCATGGTATTATCACCATCTGCTTACCATTATCAAGAGGCTCTGCCTCTGGATTGCTGGGTGGCTTTGAGCAGGGCCTGTCCCCTCTCTTAGCCTTGGTTTTCTCACCTATAGGATGATGGACTTAGCAGTTTGAAGCAGCCTTGGGTGTAGAGGCTCTTGGTGACCTGAAAAGACTGCAAAAACCAAGATGCAGATGGACATGGAAGCTGCCCGCTAAGGGCTATAGAGAAGTCTTAGGAAAGAGGCCGATGACTTACTGCTTCTGATTCCAGAAGGCAGAAATCAGTCTCCATCATGGGGTTAGTTGCCAGGATCCAATTTCAATTTCGTATCAGAGAAGACATTCTAATAATAGTCTCTGCTTGATGTAGGAAGGTAGTGAGGGCTCTGTTCCTGGAGGTGTTCTAGTAGAAGCCTGTGAAGGGAGGGTGGCCTAGCCTGTCAGTTAGGAGGCTTAAGCCTGTAACTAACAGAATCACAGATTAAAGGTCATTTGAACAATAAAGAATTTTCTATCTAGCCTGGTAAGAGGTTCTCTTATCTAACATAATAGGGTAGATGATACAGCATACCAAGGGAGTCAGGCATCTGGGGCAGCGTCTCTGGGCTTCTCTTGGGTTTCCCCTCAAGGTCTAAGATGGCAGCACAGTTGGGTGTAACACCTTCTCATACAAATACACCCAAATATAGGAAGGAGTCAGTACTGAGTTTCTTTTTGAATAGAGAGAATATTCCCGGAAGCCCTCACCGGCTTCCCTTTACAACTCATTGGTGAGGGTGAGGTCACATTGTGTGCCTCCTCCAGTCCATGGCAAAAAGAATTAGCTTAATTAGCTTAAATTGATCAATGTGCCAGGGGAGTGTCCATGAAATACACGGGCACTCAGTATCTGCACAAAATTGGGGTGCTGTCAGCCAGGAAGAAGGGGGAGTCGTGGGGTGGGCAAAGTCCACAGGCTGCCGTAGCAGGGATTCCTGAGCAGACAACTCCTGAGGTGAGTGCCAACTCTTTGATTCTATTTGCAGGCTTCTTTCCAACTTGAGAATCCTAATTTTTAAGTAGCCACTTCTTTTTCAAAAACTGCTTTTCTCCCCGGACTTTCTTATGACCTAGTTTTCCCCTCCCACTCTCTGTCTCGGAGGCTACAATTAGGCTCTGGTGACACATTTGGCATGGGAGTGCTGTGAGCACAGTTCTGATGAGCTGGGTGTGGGCCCAGACAGTAAATGCAGGCAGCTAATTGCAGTTTTAGTCTCTCTCTCAACTTCCCTGCAAAAAAAAAAAAAAAAACGCAACGTATACATAAGAGGCGACTGAGAAGGAAAGTATGATCTGAGGAGATGTGGGCTGCAGAGGACGCACCCTCGTCAGCTCCCCTCTGAACCAGGTCCTTCACGGCCCCAGGAGGGACAGATATTTCAGAGGCTGAAACGGGGTAGAGATGTGCTTGGTGGGTTGCTGTTATCTGTGTGGGACTCCTGAGATAATCTGATATAACCAGGGTTATCCTCAACTAAGCCAAACCAGCAGCCGGAAGCTGAAGTCTGCGTAGTGTCCAGCCCTGAAGGCCAGGCTGTGGAAAGGGCATGCTCAGGCCTTTGACATCTCTGTGTGAGACAGAGACCTGCCCTCCCACCCCCCACCCCCTGATCCAAGACCCACAGAATGAGGACACTTCCAAAACGGGAAAGGAGAGGTTAGATTCTGGGCAAGTAAAACATGAACAGCTGACGTCCATCGCGTGGTTTCAGAGGCTTGGCTCTTCTAGCCTCCTGGCCACTGCCCGTGGCCCTCAGCCCACGCACTCCCAGGCCCTGCTCCCTGTTCTCCTGCTGAGACCTTGATCTATGGGGCACGCCAGCCACCTGCATTTGCAAACAGCAGGCAGGGGAGGAGGGAGGCTGAACACTCCAACTACTGTAATTTATCATCACTTTCATGATTTTGCGTCTGAACCCACCATACGTGACGAAAGGGGAAGACAGCAGAATGGAGTTGCGGGTGCGCTGTGGGGACTGGCTCAGGTTGGCTGTGTTGATAATGCTATGCTGCCGATGGGCATTGGTTAGGGACCATCTACACCCACAGCCAGTCACTGAAGCCTCGAATGTTCCAGACCCTGTGCTAAGTGCCAGTAGGGTGACCAAGAGCACTAAGGCTGGGATCTGTCCTCAGGGAAGTCACAGACAGCCTGCTGGGAGGGAAGGCGAACACAGAAACACTCATGACAAAGTCAGGCTGTGTGGGCTCTGGTGAGGCAGGACACCATCCTATGGAATCACTAAAGCACCAGATTTAATCATTTCTCGTTTCTTACTATGAGCCCAGACCAATATTAAACTTCTCACATGGTGATTTCATTTAAACTTTACTCAAAACTTCATCATCAGTCAATATTATTTACAAGTAAAATCCAGGTGGTGCAGTGTAAAGAGTCTACCTGCCAATGCAGGAGATGAAAGAGACTCAGGTTCAATCCCCTTGGTTGGGAAGATCTCCTGGAGAAGGAAATGGCAACCCGCTCCAGTATTCTTGCCTAGGAAATTTCATGGCAGAGGAGCCTGGAGGGCTACAATCTATGGGGTCACAAAGTGACGGACAACACACACACACACACACACACACACACACACACACACACAAAATATTATTTCCAAGTGAGCAAACTGAGGCCCAGCGGGAAGAATTTGGACCAAGAGTCTCTAATTCAAGAACTTGTAGCCTTAACCATTATACAAAACTACCTCCAGGGTCAGGCATGTAAACAGTGTTCAAATGGATTTGTTAAATGCCTGAATGAGTGAATGAATGAATGAAATACTAAAGAACAATTTAAGCAAAGCCAGGTTGGAGCTCAGAAAAGTTAGAGTTCTGGTTGGGATGGCTAAAGGAAGCCTTCATGAAATCCTCCTTAGGCTCAGATCCATAGAGTGGCCTGGGAGTCTGGGAGAAGGGCACGTATGACAGACAGATGCTGACGTGGCCCCCTGATGCCCTCCTCCTGATGTTCACGCCCATGCGATCACCTTGCCATGAGTGTGGGTGGGACTTGGGACTGGCTACTCACCAGCAGACTATGCCAAGGTGACAGAGGTCATTTCCATGATGATAAGATTGTAAGACCACCTTGCTCATCTTACTAGAAGATTGCTGGTTAGGGAGAAGTAAGCAGCCCTTTAGGGGAAGCCTGTGTGGCAAGGAACTGAGGGCAGGTTCTGGCCAACAACCAACGAGGAATGGGAAAAGCCTTTGGCCAACAAGAAACTGAGGCTCTTGGTCCAACCACCCACAAGGACCTGAGTCCTACCAACAACCATCCAAGTAAGCTGGAAAGTGGATCCTTTTCCCACTGAACCTCAGAAATGATGAGATAATAAAGGTGTGAAGCCACTAAGTTTGTGGTAGTACTGCTATGTTAATAAATGACCGATAGAGCAACACCGGCAGAGAAAAGAGCAGAGCAAAGGCCTGGAGGTGGAAGGCCTGGGGAATATTAGGAAACTTCTGCTTGTTGGGTGTGGCAGGAGCAAATACAGGATTTCTTTCTTTCTTTCTTTTTTTAATTATTTTTTAATTGGAGGAAAATTGCTTTACAATGTTGGTTTCTGCTGTACAGCTACATGGATCAGTTATAATTATATATATATATATATATCCCTTTCCTCTTGAGCCCCCCTCCCACCCCTCCCCCATCCCATCCGTCTGAGTCATCCTGGAGCACAGGAGGGGGTTTCTCAGTTCATCCCACCCTCTCCTTCCCCTGCTGTGTCCACAGTCCATTCTCTATGTCTGCATCTTCTTTTCTTCTCTGCAAATAGGTCCATCAGTACCACTTTTCTAGATTCCATATATATTTGTTAATGTATGATATTTGTTTTCTCTTTCTAACTTACTTCACTCTGTATCACAAACTAGGTTCACGTACTTTACTACCAATGAGTCAAATTTGTTCCTTTTAATGGCTGAGTAATATTCCAACGAATATATGTACCACATCTTCTTTATAAGAGATGGGTTTTCAAAGACAGAATGAGTTGTCCGGGGTGTTCTGAAGGAAAGGATTTTCCAGGGCTAGTAGATCCTGGGAGGGAGCTCTATGAGTGGTGAATAGTTTTGAATCAGTATGGTTGATGAATATCCACATGTATGTCTTGTCCACATCTCCTGGGGTCCTCGAAGGGGCTCCGGCTAAGAACCTGGGGCAGGTAACCCCAAACCTCACTCTGGGGGACCCAAGCAAGTCTGTGACAGAGTGGGTTTCAGTGGCACAAGGACGCATCTGAGTTGTGTGGTTCCCTCAGTCCCTCTCTATCTTCCCAGCACCGAGCCTAGGATGGAACCCTTAGTAAGACCCGAAGGGGACACCTGGAACCCTCACAGCCAAATGGCTCAGCCTCACCAGCGTGATGTCACCTCACTGCCAGCCAATGGAGGGACAGCCAGTGGGGATTTGAATGTGCCTGTGTGCATGTGAGAACACGCTAAATAATGGACTTAAAATTCAAGAGTTTGTAGATGGACTGTGTGCATGTGTGCTAAGTCAATTCAGTCGTGCCCAGTTCTTTGAGACCCTATGGACTGTAGCCCTCCAGGCTCCTCTCTCCATGGGGTTCGCCAGTCAAGAATACTGGAGTGGGTAGCCATTCCCTTCTCCAGGGGATCTTCCCAACCCAGGGATTGAACCTGAGTCTCCCGCATTGCAGGCAGATTCTTTACCGTGGAGCCACTGGGGAAGCCTTGTGGATGGCTTAAGTGCTCCCAGATTGAGCTTATCAGTTGAAAAGGCTGTTCAGTGAAGACCCCTCAGTGCTGACTTTGTAATATATTAGTTGAATAATTCAAAAGCCCCCATCTCAGTGAGGTGTCTGGGAGATAGCAGGTCAAGGAAATCTGGCTGGCACTGTGATGTTGTGAGATCTTTAGCTTCTGTGAGGAGGAAGGTGCTGAGGTGAAAACGTTTCTTGTTTAGTTGGGCTTCAGGGAATAAAAGAACTGCCATGTGTCTCATATTCAGCCAAATGACTACTGGGAGAGTGATCAGAACAGTCATCATTGGCTCACTGGTGCCTGATGGTCCTGGAATGTTCTGGTGAGGAGGGGACAGGGGATCAGGTCAGGGTGGAGAGAAAAGATGGGAGTGCATCAGCCCTGAAAGCATTATATCCCAGAAGGAATTTTAAATGAGCAGTCCCTGGGATCAGAAATGACAAGGGAGTCTGGCCAGCACTCAGAGGAATAAAACCAAGGGAAAACCCAGGCCACATTCCAACCGTTCCAGCCACTGTCCCTGGTTACAGAAAGAAAAGCTACTTTAAAGGCATTCCAGAGAGAAAAATTTCATTCATTCAACTGATACCTCCAGACCCTCTTAGGACCAGATGCTGAGTTGGGCGCAGGGTACGTGTGTGTGTGTGTGAAATGCCCTCCAGGAGCACCAGAGCCCCTGGGGGAGGGGTGGGCAGACAGTGCTGGGCTCTCAGGGATCTGCCCACAGGCTGAAGCATGGAGTAGGGAGGGGAGGCTGCACGGTGAGGGGCCCTAGAGCGGCAGGTGGTCACCAGGTCACCAAGTAGACGAGGGAGGGAGGCTGTGGTGGGGGCAAGCCAGCCTGCTGCAGTGCAGGAAGCAGGGTTCAGGGCCAGACTTAATTCCAATTTGTAATTTTGATCAAGTCAGCCCAGAAAAGCCCTCCAGCTCCTGCCTGAAGCTGCTGTCTACTCCAAGGGAAGTGGTGTGAAACGGGGACATAGATGCCCAGGAAACAGCCCCGACTCTCCCAGGCATGCCTGCCTTTCAGGGCTCCCTCCCACACGTTCTGGCAGTGCCCCTCGCTCACAGGGCCTCACTTTGGAGATTTCCTGCTGAAAGGGAGTGCTGTTGGCCTTTGGCGGGAGTGGGTCCTGTTGTCATGCCCACCCTCACTGTCCCTCAAAGCCCTCCCATTGCCCAAGATGAGGTCTGAAATCTCACTCGTGCTCACTGCCCTCCACGCACTGGCTGCCAGCTTCCTGCCCCAGGGCCATCTCCCACCACCCCTGGTGTGGACCTTTACTCCAGAGCCACCAAATCCCTGCGGAAAGGAATATGCCCCTTCCATCCGAGCTGACATCTCCCTCCTCTCCTCCATTTCCACACATTTAAATACTCCCCACCCTTCAGACTCAGCTAGTGTAACCCTCTCCTCTGATCCATTCCCACTTTTGACTGGGAAGGCCTGCGAGACTAAAATCCCATGGTCCTACAATGCAGCCACACCTCTCTTGGGGCACTTAGCATTTGCTCCCCTCAAGTATGGCAGTTTGTATCTATTTATGTGCCTATAAGACTGTGGACACTGGAATCAATCAAATCCTTACTATATCACATAATAAGTAGCTATATGACTGTACAGTAGTGTTACTATGTACTTCTCATCTAGATGGGTGGAGCTTGGAAGGACATTATCCTCTTAGTGATGAGAAGTATTTGATTTCAGGTTCTCCAGGAAAGAATTAATCACAACACAGCCCAGCTTGCAAGATCTGACCATCAGTTTTCTCCAAGCAGGTTATTCAACCTTACTAAGACTTGGTTTCTGAAAATCATGGGAATGATAGAGTAATGACCTTAGAGAACTTTGAGGTTTACATGAGACAATGAATGCAAATGACTTAGCACAACATTGAAGCAATCTTTTAGTTTAGTCAATAAATATTTATGTAGCAGGCACTGGAGATATAGTTACTGCTATAGGAGACTAAGTTACTGCTCCAAAGAACCTACATCCTTAAAACCTCATACAGTCAGTGAGTAAATAATCTGACATAAGATACTGACAAGTGCTTTGAAGAAAGTAATTAGGATAAGGATTAGAGAGTGCTAGGGTAAGGGGGGTGGTCTAGTTTAGAAAAGACTTGAATTAAAAGGAAGCACCAGCCTTGAGAGACCTGGGGAAAGTTCATTCCTAGTAGAGAACAGCAGGGATAAGCCTGAGCTAATTATGCTTAACCCAATCGTCAGTAACGTGCCTCTGCCCCACAGAACACATCTTCTGAGACAGGAGAACTTGAGGAGATGGACCTGATTTTCACTCCAGTCAGGCCTTCAGCTTTCAGAGAGTTGCTCCTCACCGTCCAGGAAAGCATAACCATGGATGACTATGGTTATGGTCCCTACTGATCAGGGAAGACTGGAGACGCACCTGCTGTTACAAATCCCACCTCACCTGCTCCAGTGCTCTGCCTTCTCTGGTCTCAGAGGAAGGTGTTGTTTCTACGTCATGTGCACACAAACTCAAAGAGAAGAGGGAGCGTTCTGGTGAGTGGGAAGAGTGTCCCATGTGGATATGCCTTGGGCTTTTGAAAGTTGCCCACAAAGATCTCTCTTCCCTAACTCTCTTATGATATTTCTCAACTGGAGGCTGTATTGCCCCTTCACCCCACCCTAGGAATCGTTGGAATGGGAGGGGACATTTTTGATTATCACAATGACTGGAAAGGTATTGTTGGCAGTTATAGGGCAGGGGTCAGGGATACTAATCATTCTATGATACACAGGACAATCCCACTCAGTAAAGAAGTGTTCTAAGAGATGAGAGCAGGCATGAATCCCTCACTATCCCCTCAGATGTTACCAAGTCCCTTTCTTCCTTATCTGGATTCTGTCATCATTGTCTCTTCAGGAAAAATCAAACCTCAGTCTCCCAAAGTCCCCACTATGTGCCTTGCAGATGTGATAGCCTCCGAAGTAGAGCCTTCTGTCCCCAAGCAATTACTGCTGCACCCCTGAGACTGGAGGGGCAGTACCCCCAGAGTGAAGGGGCTGCTCGGCTCCTGTATCTGGGCTGCTAGAGAAAAATGGTGGTAAGACTTGCAAGCTAGCTTGTGCTATGGTTTGTTTTCCCTGGAGTATCTAAAATAAAACATTTTTCACTGCTGAGTAGATAAATATCCTTTCAGGCTCCACCCCTCCTGATGAGAAACAAATATTACCTCTGCTAACACCATGGCCATCATGCTCTGACTTACATTACAGAGCTTCCTATATGAACCTGACAACTGAGATCCAAATGCTTCTCCATTGGAGGCCGTGGCAATGCTGGTGGCAGATGTAGATTCTGTTTGCTCTGCCATTTATCATCATCATCAACAACAACAATGATTACTATTAAGGCCTTGCACAGAGCCCAAAGCTGGTAGGAGTGGCATCTCACTGGAGGGTCTTGACTGCATGGGTGATCGTTAGGAAAAGATGGCTCAAGGCTGTGCGCCCCACTAACCAAGGTCCTTGGGAAACTGACTTTCAGATTTGCTTAACAAGTGGGTCTAATGCTTGATGAAAATACTCGAGAAAAATTCTCTCGAGAGGAGGAAAGGTGCCAGGGGACACTGGAAGGGCTCATTTTTCATTCTTTAACTTGGGGAGTTGGCAGGAAAGGGGGTGATGACTATTCCCTATAGAAAGCAGTGCTCCAGATGGCTCCCGAGGGCCAGCCTGGGAAAGTTGCTTCCTGGCAGCCTCCTTCACCAGCATGACTTTCCAAATGTCCAAGCCCAAAGCAGCACTTGTGGGACCCTTAGAGCAACAGCTCCATCCCACTCTTCCCAAACTAGAAGTGTCTGTTTACCAAAGCACTCAGCAGACCCTACTTGTGCACGGAAAAGGTGTGTCCTCTCAGGAAACAGGCAGACTCTCAAATGGGGTAACGGGGCAGAGATGAAGGTATGGGCAGGGCTAAGGAAGGTTGAAGGACCCCAGGGTTGCCAGCATCAGGGAGGAGTTACCACCCTGGCTTGAAAGTCATGGGAAGGAGCAATTGCCAGAAGCCTGAAAGTCAGCCAAGGCTGTAGGGCAGGGCCATGGATAGAGGTAGCGGACAAACCAGTAGCCCAGCAGGGTGAGAACCTAGGGGATAAATACCCCTGCCTCAGCCTCCTCTTGCTGCTGGAAGGTAAGGAGCCTGGGGACTTATTGATACAGCACTGATACGTCAGCCTCCTGGCCTAGAGCAGGAGGGACAGTTCAGGGAACTTCTACAAACCACTCCACAATTAGTGCCTTAAGGTAATAACCACTAATTTAGCCCTTGATTCTGTTGAGTAGTAATTTAAAATTTAAGCTGGGCTCAGTTAGGTGGTTCTTCTGGCCTGATCTGTGCCAGGATTGGCTGATCTCACGCAGACTCACTCATATGTCTGCTTTCAATTGGTGGCTTGATCATGATCAAGCAGTTTACCATGATCTTGTCTGAGGCAGTCAGAAAGATCCAGGGATCCTTAGTCAGCCTGGGTTTCTCACCCTCCAGGTTACTAGCCTGAGCTCATGTACAAAGAGACAAAGGGCCAAAGAGGAGCTAGTGGGCAAACCCTGGAGTGCAAGCCCTTTGCAGCCCTCTGCTCATGCTGCATTTGCCTCTGCACTTTTGGCCCAAACGAGTTACACAGTCCTGATTCAAGGAGCAGAAAAATAGATTCCACCTCCTGAGGGGAGGGGAAGAAAGAGTAGCTATTTTTTGCAACCTGCTGTGGTCTGTGCTCCAGCCACAGTGACTTACATCCCTTCCACGAGCAAAATATGCTCACCTGTATCCCAGGACCACTCAATCTGGATCCCTCAAACTGGGTTTGTTACTGCGGCAGCCAGCTTTTGCTGTATAACAAATCACTCCCAGCACTTAGAAACTGAAAACAACCATCATTTATTTTATTCTTTTTAGCTTTTTCTATTTGTGATATATTTATTTTAAGGTGCCCAGGAGATATACAAGTGGAGAATTCTGAGCCAGATTAAAACCCTATAAGACCTCAGGCATCGAAAAAATGATATATAGTGCCCTAGTTCTAACAATCAAACTGAAAAACAATACAAAACCATACAAGATATATAATAAAGGCCAAAGATGTTTTGCTTTTTCTGAAAATGACCACTTTGGTACTTATTAAAAAATTACCATAAATGAAGATTTTTAAAAATTATATATACATAATATGTGTGTATATATATATGAATCATGAGCTAAATAAACAGGCTTTATAAATATATATTATAATATATAATACAAACAATAGTATATAATATAATATAAATATATATTATAATATATAATATAATATAAATATGTATAATTTATAAAGCCTGTTTATTTAGTTCCTGATTCCACTGGGTGGCAGTTTGGCCTGTGCTCAGCTGGGCAGTTCTGCTGGTCCCTGCTGGGGCTCACCTGTGCTCCTGCGGCCAGTGCCCCTCCACGGGGCCCCATGTCTTCCTGCCTGCCCATCCTCATGGAGGTAGGAGTCCCAGAGTAGCAGGAGAGGAAGAACCCCAAGGAGCAATCACTTTTCAAGCCTCTGTGCACAACTCTAACATCCCATTGGGCAAGCCAGTCACATGGCTGAGCTCAGAATCACAGCGGGAAACAGTGACAGGTACATGGCAAGGGGGCGTGGATCCAGGGAGGGGAATAACTGGTGATTGCTTCTGTAATTAATCTACCACAGTGGAATGGAGACTGGATCTGGAGAGACAAATCGAGAATATGCAGCTCCCAGGTCTAAACTTTCTAATTCAGAGTTTGGACCTCTTGAGACAGGGTCCCACTTATTAATATCTTTTAGTATCAACTCCGTTTAGTCCCCCACTATACCCCGCACATCTGCCAAAATGGCATCTTCACAGTTTCAGGTACCTGCCCTGGTTTTTTCATCTTCCTACTGCTGTTCTGTGGATCACCATCATCTTTACCTGACCAAGTCCTCTATATCATTCTTAACCCAATTCAAAGCCACTTTCTCCCTCCCACTATACCCCGCACATCTGCCAAAATGGCATCTTCACAGTTTCAGGTACCTGCCCTGGTTTTTTCATCTTCCTACTGCTGTTCTGTGGATCACCATCATCTTTACCTGACCAAGTCCTCTATATCATTCTTAACCCAATTCAAAGCCACCTTCTCCCAGATGTCATTCCCAATTCTCATCCCCATTTCCCTGCACCCCACCCCACTTTTGAAAAAGAAAAAAAAAATAGGTGTCAAATAGAAAAGCCTCATCCTTACCTTTCATGCTGATGCACACGATGGGTGACATGGTGCCTATAATAACTTCCAGGAGGACGAGGAGCACGACCATCACCAGGCTGGATGTGACTCTGAATTCCTGCCTAAAAGCTCTAGAGCTTTCTCTGTGCCTCTTTTCAGGCATTATTTGTCTGGAACGGTGGATGAGAGCTTCTTTCTTGGACAGTGAGCCATTAGAACACTGGGTCCTTGTGTGGCCCATTCTTTGTCCGCCCTACAGTACCCATCCTAGACTGGATGTCCTCTTGACCTGGGGAGGTCAGTGCTAGACAATTCAAAGTTTGCAGAAACAGACAGTGCAACAGAGCCAAGAAACACCTTTCAGAGAGCACCTGGCCAGGAAACCAGTGCCTCCAAGAAACAGGTTCTAGGAAACAGCAAAGAAGAACCCAGAAGAGCAGGAGTTAGGAATGAGGGGGCAGGGCTTCAGTCATGATAGAAGACACATCTGGGACCAGAAGTCAAAGTCACAAGGAGATTGCCTGATTCATCCAAGGAAGAACTTCCTTTAAGAGAACCATCCAGACTTGGGATGGGCCAGTGAGAAAACGTGTGAGCCCCTGCAACCAGCAGTACATTGATCTTCTGGTTAATTTCTGAGACAGAGTTTTGCTCGGGGGAGAGGGTGGGGATTGCACGTTAATCATTCCTCTGAGACTCATGCTCCACCTTGGCGTGCAGGAGCTCACTAATGAAGGACAGCCGGCGGTTCTGTTCGTGGGGCGAGCCCAGATGAGCCTGGCGGCCGGCCAGTTCCCTGAGAGCCTGGGCACCAGCACATTGTGTCCTGTGGGCAAGCTGGCATAGGTGGTTAGGTTGGGGGTGGAAGGTGTGGGAAGGAGAGGGCATTGACTGGGGCAAGTATTAGTCTGAATTCTAAACTGTTGGGGGGGCATTCCAGTGAATTTCCTAA
>SJYX01000519.1:150120-162452 GCA_006410675.1 Oreotragus oreotragus
GGCCAGTGCCCCTCCACGGGGCCCCATGTCTTCCTGCCTGCCCATCCTCATGGAGGTAGGAGTCCCAGAGTAGCAGGAGAGGAAGAACCCCAAGGAGCAATCACTTTTCAAGCCTCTGTGCACAACTCTAACATCCCATTGGGCAAGCCAGTCACATGGCTGAGCTCAGAATCACAGCGGGAAACAGTGACAGGTACATGGCAAGGGGGCGTGGATCCAGGGAGGGGAATAACTGGTGATTGCTTCTGTAATTAATCTACCACAGTGGAATGGAGACTGGATCTGGAGAGACAAATCGAGAATATGCAGCTCCCAGGTCTAAACTTTCTAATTCAGAGTTTGGACCTCTTGAGACAGGGTCCCACTTATTAATATCTTTTAGTATCAACTCCATTTAGTCCCCCACTATACCCCGCACATCTGCCAAAATGGCATCTTCACAGTTTCAGGTACCTGCCCTGGTTTTTTCATCTTCCTACTGCTGTTCTGTGGATCACCATCATCTTTACCTGACCAAGTCCTCTATATCATTCTTAACCCAATTCAAAGCCACTTTCTCCCAGATGTCATTCCCAATTCTCATCCCCATTTCCCTGCACCCCACCCCACTTTTGAAAAAGAAAAAAAAAAAAAAGGTGTCAAATAGAAAAGCCTCGTCCTTGCCTTTCATGCTGATGCACACGATGGGTGACATGGTGCCTATAATAACTTCCAGGAGGACGAGGAGCACGACCATCACCAGGCTGGATGTGACTCTGAATTCCTGCCTAAAAGCTCTAGAGCTTTCTCTGTGCCTCTTTTCAGGCATTATTTGTCTGGAACGGTGGATGAGAGCTTCTTTCTTGGACAGTGAGCCATTAGAACACTGGGTCCTTGTGTGGCCCATTCTTTGTCCGCCCTACAGTACCCATCCTAGACTGGATGTCCTCTTGACCTGGGGAGGTCAGTGCTAGACAATTCAAAGTTTGCAGAAACAGACAGTGCAACAGAGCCAAGAAACACCCTTCAGAGAGCACCTGGCCAGGAAACCAGTGCCTCCAAGAAACAGGTTCTAGGAAACGGCAAAGAAGAACCCAGAAGAGCAGGAGTTAGGAATGAGGGGGCAGGGCTTCAGTCATGATAGAAGACGCATCTGGGACCAGAAGTCAAAGTCACAAGGAGATTGCCTGATTCATCCAAGGAAGAACTTCCTTTAAGAGAACCATCCAGACTTGGGATGGGCCAGTGAGAAAACGTGTGAGCCCCTGCAACCAGCAGTACATTGATCTTCTGGTTAATTTCTGAGACAGAGTTTTGCTCGGGGGAGAGGGTGGGGATTGCACGTTAATCATTCCTCTGAGACTCATGCTCCACCCTGGTGTGCAGGAGCTCACTAATGAAGGACAGCCGGCGGTTCTGTTCGTGGGGTGAGCCCAGATGAGCCTGGTGGCCGGCCAGTTCCCTGAGAGCCTGGGCACCAGTATATTGTGTCCTGTGGGCAAGCTGGCATAGGTGGTTAGGTTGGGGGTGGAAGGTGTGGGAAGGAGAGGGCATTGACTGGGGCAAGTATTAGTCTGAATTCTAAACTGTTGGGGGGGCATTCCAGTGAATTTCCTAAGACACACACACGCTCACCCACATGTTCACACATGTGCACACCTGAACACACCTAAGGGATAGGCACCCTTCCTCCTGGCAGAATCCATGAGCTTAGTGTTGCAGGGATTCTCCCCTCAAGTGGGGGAGGGATGGAGACAGCCCTGTTGGCCTGGTGCCCTTGACCATCCCAACTCCCCTGGGGTCTAAGTGGGGAACCATGCCTCTGAGAGGAGACCTGACCTTCTTCAATGCCAGAACATGCCAGGATGAGAACCATGTCTCCTGCTGTTGGCTGGAGTGCTAGGAGAGGTGGAAGGGAAGCAGCATTCACATCACTGGAAGGTGGCTCCCAGGTGGTACCACTGCATACAGGCCAACAGTGAGCCAAGGATCCCTCCCCAGGAGCTCTTCTGAACCCTCCCAATAATGTCCCTGGGAACAGAATGCACCCCAGAGACCAAGCACCTTATCAATATGTCTATCCCTGTACATGCTGCAAGGCCATCTCAGAAGCCATCTCCACCTCTCATTGTCCCACAAATCACCCCCACTCTAACCCAGATGTGAATTCATGCCCTTTCAGGAACTTTGCACAGCTCCATGGCCCTGGTCAGACTGCTCCTGGAATTTGACTAAATGTGTCTTTACTTTCTTGATGCCCCTGGACCATGACCTTCTAAGACTCGTGTTTCGTCTCCCCTCTCTTCGCCTTAGCACCCAGCCCAGGACCTGACTCAGAGGCAGCACTCGATAGATGCAGGATGTATTTATGTTTCCACTTTGTCTTCCCCTATCAGATGATGAGACCATCCTGCCTCCTGGCCAGCCAGCACCTTGCCTTCCCCATAAAGCAGGCAGCCCTCACTCTATCCTTCCCACTGATTCTGGATGAACAAGAACAGTCCCTGGGCCTCCCTGTTGGCAAACTTCCTGGCCGCTCACTGCTGTCCCAGGTACTCCCCAGGGTGGAGGCTCTTTTCCGAAGCCCAGGAGGCCGTCAGTGGACAGGGTCGTATTTGATGGGCACTCTTCCACCTGCAAAGCCCTGTGAACGGCTCTAACACCACAGTGACCACAGCAACCACCACCTGATCCTGNGCTCACTGCTGTCCCAGGTACTCCCCAGGGTGGAGGCTCTTTTCCGAAGCCCAGGAGGCCGTCAGTGGACAGGGTCGTATTTGATGGGCACTCTTCCACCTGCAAAGCCCTGTGGACGGCTCTAACACCACAGTGACCACAGCAACCACCACCTGATCCTGGCACTGGCTGAAAGCATCTTCCTCTTTGCCACCAAGAGTGCCAACCCCTGCAACCTGGGCCTCTCTGAGGGCCGTCTGAGGCTAGAGAGGCCTCTCTCATACCAAACATCCTCTGAGGATATAAGAACTGGAATTACCAGCTGAAATCAGTCACCCTCTTCTGCCTACAAGGACAAATCTAGTTCATGCTGGGATAGCCTAGACTCTTCCAAGAACCTGGCCCTTCACGTCGTCATGGTTACAAGTTTTAATGTATGAATTTGCCACAGAGTAGGGGGGCTGCTGCAAGCATTCAGTCTATAGCAGAGCCAATAGCTGTGGTTAACAGGTTAAGAAGCTGGAATTTCTACCAAAAAAAGTTGGAGATAGTGTGTGATCAGCATGAGGGCTCCCAGGGGCAGACAACCTGTTGTTTTTCTACATCTTATGATATCTGGTTACCAACACAGCACCTGTTGCAAATAATCTTGTACCAGAGATGTCATATTAATGACATCATTAATGTTAACTCATTCATGTTAATGAGTCACATTCAAGTCCCCTGCGGTCTCCTTCCTCTAATGTCCTGGACCCCTCACGAAGCCCTACCCACCCGCCTCCTCTCCGTTACCTCCTCTGCTGGTCCTGGTTCACAGAGTCCACTGACAGATGAGTTTGGTTCTGGACTTAAAAGGGACAGTTTCAGACACATGTCTTGCAAAGTGAAAAGTAGGTATCTGGATACCTAGAAGAAACAATGGCACCCCACCCCAGTACTCTTGCCTGGAAAATCCAATGGACGGAGTAGCCTGGTGGGCTGCAGTCGATGGGGTCGCTAACAGTCGGACAGACTGAGCGACTTCACTTTCACTTTTCTCTTTCATGCATTGGAGAAGGAAATGGCAACCCACTCCAGTATTCTTGCCTGGAGAATCCCAGGGATGGGGGAAGCCTGGTGGGCTGCCGTCTATGGGGTCACACAGAGTCGGACACGACTGAAGTGACTTAGCAGCAGCAGCAGCAGAAGAAACAAATCCTACTAAAACCTACTTTATATTCCTACTTACCTACACACTCAGGAGAGGAAATGTAAATAGACTAAATAGACTTGTATCGACCCCCCTTTTCTCCACTCAAAAATCCTATCCATCACTCAACACACATTTCAAACACCACCTCCCCATGAAGCATGTCTGATCCCCAACCAGTCAGAACACTCTGTCCTGAAAGCCTCCCACTTTGTGCTTTTGCTCTGGCACTTGCATTCTACTGCATTACTCATGACCAGACTGCAGGTCCTGGTGGACAGGGGTGGGTATGGACTCATCTCTGCCTCACGTGAGCCCACTCAGCCCCACATCCACAGCCAGGGCCTGGCCAAGAAGAGGAGGTAAGCTGGGTAAATTGAGTAGCATAGGAAAAAAGGAGGCATAGCCAGGAGTGCAACTTGGCTTATCTGGATTGGGGTTAACTTTCCAAGAAGCCATTCTCTGAACTCTGAGTTAGGGAAGCTGGTGTCTACCTGACCCTCAACTTCCCTTCCTGCGATGGCAAGAACCCAGCTGACTCTCCCGTCCTCTTATAGCTGTCTCCTGTCCTCTGTAGCCCTGCCACGATGTCCTGCAGCTCACCATACAGCTCTTGAGGAGGCTTCTCCTTTTATTTATGAAGATAGAGTTGGGCAAGATGGCAGTAAATTGCAGAAGTGTGGAGCTGGAGGAAGGCTCTTATCCAGGCTGCAGTCCCTTTCGGGATATGCCTGTCAGGGAGGCTGCTGGTAGAACAACTCCAGTGATGAGGAGCTAGCACAGCCCTGTCCTTGGACAGCTGAACCTGGAGGACATTTTCCTTAGATTCACATCCACCCTCTGAGCCCAACTCCACCTTGGGGGCTGCACAGAGCAAATCTCCCTCTTCCCCAAAACAACCCTTCCAGGTTTGAGGACAGCTCTCTGGTCCTCCCAAGTCTTCTTTCTTCAGACTAAACATCTTCAGCTCATACACTCTTTTCCTTTGTCCCACCCCCACCCCCCCCACCCACCAAAGCTATTATTGTTAAGTGCTCTTGAAAGAACATTCTCTTCAAGGTGAACCAGAAATGAGCAGTCATGTTGATACTAACCTGACCCCAGGCCGCTTCTCAGCAAGAATAANTGCTGACATGGTTCTTAGGGTTCCACCCCCCCCACCCACCAAAGCTATTATTGTTAAGTGCTCTTGAAAGAACATTCTCTTCAAGGTGAACCAGAAATGAGCAGTCATGTTGATACTAACCTGACCCCAGGCCGCTTCTCAGCAAGAATAAATACTTTCACGTTTCTCCAGCAGTGCAGAAATCATTGGCAAGAGTTGCATTTGTGCATACAGACACTTTCTCAAATCGTGCCCACACATGGAGATTGCGAGGGTTTCAAGGGAGTGTGTGGTTTCTGGTTTGACAGAAAAACACAAGGTCAACCCCCAGTTCAGCTTTTTTTTTCCTTTTCCTATAAATGTGTGTGTGTGTGTGTGTGTGTGTGTGTGTTTAGTTGCTCAGTAGTGTCTGACTCTTTGCAACTCCATGGACTGTAGCCAGCCAGGCTGCTCTGTCCATGGAATTCTCCAGGCAAGAATACTGGAGTGGGTTGTCATTCCCTTCTCCAGCGGATCTTCCCGACCCAGGGATCAAACCCAATTCTCCTGCATTGCAGGCAGATTCTTTACAGTTTAAGCCACCAGGGAAACGTCTTCTTTATATATGCTGCTGCTGCTGCTAAGTCGCTTCAGTTGTGTCTGACTCTGTGCGACCCCATAGACGGCAGCCCACCAGGCTCCCCAGTCCCTGGGATTCTCTAGGCAAGGACACTGGAGTGGGTTGCCATTTCCTTCTCCAATGTATGAAAGTGAAAAGTGAAAGTGAAGTCGCTCAATCCTTATATATAGATGAGTTCAAAACAAGGAGACTCAGTAACTCAACTGAAAACTTTCCTTTGAGAACATTGCCAACAAAGTTAATAGACCATCTCAACAAGGTAACACCATCTCAATGGCAAAAAGGGGAAATGGATGGTGGGGAAATTCCCGAAGGATTCTTGAAGAGGCTTTATTGAAGTAAAGAACTTCTTAATCTTATTTTCCAGAATCCTTCCTTCAGAGAACACTGCTGCTGCTGCTGCTGCTGCTAAGTCGCTTCAGTCGTGTCCGACTCTGTGCAACCCCATAGATGGCAGCCCACCAGGCTCCCATGTCCCTGGGATTCTCCAGGCAAGAACACTGGAGTGGGTTGCTATTTCCTTCTCCAAGAATTAGACAAGATATTTTACAAATGAATTGTGAGGAATTCACTAGAATCCTTCTTTCCTCCTTCTGTTCCTCTCCTTTCCACCTTCCTTTCTTCTTCCTTCACCTCATTACAAAATGTTTGAAATAACAAATACTTTTTTGGTCCTTTTTTTTTTTATTAATAATACTACTGAATCACTCATTGCTTCATATGAATTCACTAGAATCCTTCTTTCCTCCTTCTGTTCCTCTCCTTTCCACCTTCCTTTCTTCTTCCTTCACCTCATTACAAAATGTTTGAAATAACAAATACTTTTTTGGTCCTTTTTTTTTTTATTAATAATACTACTGAATCACTCATTGCTTCATATGAGTAAGCTAATGTTTGGAGTTCAAAATCTTCTTGAGAGAAAAAGGCTGAGCCATGGCAGAACCTGTAGTAATGAAGTCTAACCTGTAATCAAATTAAATATCACAGCATTAATTTCACTGCATACATTCACTGCTACTCCATTCTATTGCTTTTTAAAATTGTTACAAAATCCTTCCTCAAAGTGAATTTTATGTGGACAGACCATGTAGAGAGACACGTCCACATAAAGGCCTTTCATCATCTTTTTAACGAAAACAGTAAGCAAAAAAAAAAAAAAAAAAATTAAGGTCTAAGAGTCTCCGTGACATCATCTTAAGTTCAATCAGCGGTAACTTTGAAAGGGTAACAGCCAACAGATGACAACAGCTCAGGTTTGCTTGTTTCTAAGCCTGGGGACACGCTGGAGTGAGAACATGTGCTGAGATCAGACCAACCTGGAAGAATTTCTAGTGCAGAAAACAGAACGTCCTTCCTAAAACATCATAGCACCAGAACTTTCCTCAGCCTCATCCTACACCCTTACGTCACCTGAAACAGGAAGGCAGTTTTGCTAGTTGTTTAAGGCTTGAAGTAAGCATGATTCATCCCAACAAATCACTACATGTCAAAAGTACAAATCCCAGCCTCTGAGAGTCTGAGGAGAAGGTGGGGAAGGAGAGTCAAGGAAGACTTATGTGCTTACTCCCTCCTAAGTTCTTTCCTGGGAAGCCAGGGTGCTTTTGCCTGACCACCAGCCTGAAAGAGCCTCCCCTCCCACTGAGGCAGGGCTCAGAAGCAGGGCCATCCCTCCAGTAGTTCAGCAGCCCTGGGCCCTGTACTTGGAGGAGTGGAGGGGCATGGGGCATTCCATCCTCCTCCTCTTTTCTGAACCCTGTAAAGTCCAATACGAAGTATCTGTCATGACTGATATCCCAGGAGATCTCTGAAGATACCGATGGAGAGATTTTCTTTCAAGTTCAGGTATCCTGGGTGGCCTCCGCTGGTGGGCTTGCCCCCCAGCCCCACCCTTCCAAAGAGAACCCTGCTTAGAAGGCAGCTCCTGGAAAGCCTGACCCCATCCTTCAGTGAGTAATTCCCCTCAATTCAATCAACATGAATGTTTGGACCAATCCCTGTGCCAGACCCTGAGGAATTAATCAGTAATAAAAAGTGTTAAGACAGTAGCTCATACAATTCATGCTCAAAAGCCAACATGGATAAGCTGGGGTAGTCTTGTTCAGAATTTTGAACAGCAAAGAAAAGACGTCATTTGCAGTCAAGGATACGTGATGTATGTAGCTGACTTGGTTAAAAGCCAAGAGATATAATCTTTTCCTGGGCGGGAGGTGCAGTGATGGGAAGGAACTGCTTCCGGATACAAAGTGGAGAGGTGGGGACCTGGCCTGCTGGGGAGGAGGGGCATGAGCCTCGGCCTCTGTGGGTTGGAGCTTGTCCAGGCTGTGGGTGGACAGCTGGAGAAGCAGGGAGCGGCTGCCGGAGACGGGTGTCTGAGAGGTCAGCTGAAGTTCTGGCCTTCTAGAGCTAGAGCCTCTGTGTTTGCAGTTAGACTTCTAGGGGCTTTCAGTACATTTCTGAGACAAGGCCGGGCTGATTTAAAGGAGGTAGAAGGTAGCTCAAGAGAGGAAGCAAGAGGACAAAATATACAGAGAGGACTTGCTGAGGAAAGCAAAGGATGCTCATGGTGAGGGATGCTCCTTAGATTACAGAGCAACAGCCTCGGGAGACAGAGGACAAGGGTTGGATCTCACCGGCAGGGACCCCTCCTCACCACCTTCCCCCAGGCCTCTCAATTCCAACCAGCCATGGAGAGCAGAAGGCTCATCTTTAATCTGTACCAATTTTTCTGACAAACTCAATTTGAAAATTCAACTCAACTGCAATCAAAAAAGTAAGCCAACCAGAAAATCACTTGCTTCCCTTGGATCAGTGAGGGCCCCCAGCAACCAAAGGAACCAGAAAGTTTGCAGGCTTCCCTCAGGGCCCAGGGGCTCTGCTTCTCTGTCCTCAGCATGAACTAGGGCCTGGCCCACCCCAGAGGGCTCCCTCCCAGCTCCCACCATTTCCCAAGGTACTTTTGGGAAGGCAGCAGCTTGTAGAGGAAGAACTCTGGACTGGAGTCAGGAGGTCCGGGTTCTAGCCCTCTCTCTGCTACAAAAAGTCGGACACGACTTAGCAACTGGACGATAACAACCTGCTTCTCCTCAGACTGTATCCACTAGCTAAAAGTTTTCTCTAGGATAGATAGAAATGCACATTATTTTGTAGAGTAGGAAATGGAGGCGATCATGATAAAAGTGAATTTCTGGTGTTTTTTGAGAGATTCTCTGGGAAAGCAAGGATCAGAATTTTGCACATGCCTTTTTCTGAGCACGCAGGTGAGCCACTGCTCTTTTCTGAAGTGAGGGAAGTGACCAGGCAGCCTGGTCCTTGAGGCAGATTGCATTGTTTACGGCGGAGGAGGAAGTAGGGGGAAGTGGGAAGAAGCCGGGATCCTTAGCTCATCTTAGAATCTCAGGGCTGAGAGGTTCAGGGCTTCACAGCCTCTGAGTGCTTTACTACCAAATATGCTTTCAAAAGATATTCTTCATCCTTGCTTCATATTTAGAAAAACTTTGTAAACTCTAGTGAGGTATCACCTCATACCTGTCAGAATGGCCACTATCAAAATGTCTATAAATAGTAAACACTGGAGAGGGTAGAGAAAAGGGAACCCTCTTGCATTGTCAGTGGGAATTTAAATTGGTGCAGTCACTAAGGAAAACAGTATGAAGGTTCTTTAAAAAAAAAAAACAACTAAAAATGGAACTATAGTATGGTCTAGCAATCCCACTCCTTGGCATACATCTGGAAAAGACGAAAACTCTAATTTGAAAAGATACATGCACATCTCTGTTCATGTTGGCACTATTTACAATAACCAAGACATGGAAGCAATCTAAAGGTCTCTCGACAGAGGAATGGGTAAAGAAGGTGTAGTATAGATAGCCAATGGAATATTACTCAGCCATTAATGAAGTATTGCCATTTGCACCAGCACGGGATGGACCTAGATAGTATCATACTTAAGAAAGTTAGGTAGAGAAAGATAAATATTATGTGATATCACTTATATGTGGAATCTAAAAATAATACAAGTCAACTTTATTTACAAAATAGAAACAGACTTGCAGACATAAAAAACAAACTTATAGTTGCCAAAAAGGGAAAAGGAGGGGGAGGGAAAAAGGGTTATGGCATTCTTTTCTGGGATGGTATTGACACACAGACTATTGATACTATGCATAAAATAGATAACTAATGAGAACATACTGTTTAGCACAGGGAATGCTACTTAATGCGCTATGCTGACCTGAATGGGAAGAAAGACCAAAAGGGAGGGGATATATGTATGTGTATGGCTGGATCATTTTGCTGTACATAGAAACTAACAGAACAATGTAAAGCAACTATATTCCAATAAAAAGTAATCAACAATATGGCATTAATAAGTGCACAGATAAATAAGAAAGATTTACTGTATAAAACAGAGAACTATATTCAATATCTTGTCACAACCTATATTTCAAAGAATCTGAAGTTATACACCGAAAATTAGCACAATGTTATAAATCAGTTCAGTTCAGTTCAGTCGCTCAGTCGTATCCGACTCTTGGTGACCCCATGAATCTCAGCACGCCAGGCCTCCCTGTCCATCACCAACTCCCGGAGTCCACCCAAACCCATGTCCATCAAGTCGATGATGCCACCCAACCATCTCATCCTCTGTCATCCCCTTCTCCTCCTGCCCTCAGTCTTTCCCAGCATCAGGGTCTTTCCAATGAGTCAGCTCTTTGTATCTGGTGGCCAAAGTATTGGAGTTTCAGCTTCAACATCAGTCCTTCCAATGAACACTCAGGTTCAATCTCCTTTAGGATGGACTGGTTGGATCTCCTTGCAGTCCAAGGGACTCTTAAGAGTCTTCTCCAACACCACAGTTCAAAGGCATCAATTCTTCCGCGCTCAGCTTTCTTCACAGTCCAACTCTCACGTCCATACATGACCACTGGAAAAACCATAGCCTTGATTAGACAGAGCTTTATGGCAAAGTAATGTCTCTGCTTTTCAATATGCTATCTAGGTTGGTCATAACTTTTCTTCCAAGGAGTAAGCGTCTTTTAATTTCATGGCTGCAGTCATCATCTGCAGTGATTTTGGAGCCCAGTAAAATAAAATCAGCCACTGTTTCACTGTTTCCCCATCTATCTGTCATGAAGTGATGGGACCAGATGCCATGATCTTTGTTTTCTGAATGTTGAGCTTTAAGCCAACTTTTTCACTCTCCCCTTTCACTTTTATCAAGAGGCTCTTTAGTTCTTTTTCACTTTCTGCCCTAAGGGTGGTGTCATCTGCATATCTGAATTGGAGCCCCCCAAAATAAAGTCTGACACTGTTTCCCCATCTATTTCCCATGAAGTGATGGGACCGGAGTTTACAGGACTACATTTATTCCTCCAGATCCGTTTTCCTCCCTTCTCTTTGCTCACTGCCCCAGGAGGCTGAAGCCTATGGACTAGGCTGGGAGCTCTGTCCGGATCTTGTTTCCAGTTGGGCTTTGAGAGCCCAGCGGGGTCTTGGAGGGAGGGAAGATTTCTGTAAACTCTGCCTCATCTTCTACCTTGACATCTAGAGATTGTGACATCTGGGCCTTTACTAACCCTGGGTTACTGCCCTTGTGATGAGCTATTCGTGTATGTGGTCAATAGCCCCTTTGTTAACCCTTCCTGGATTCTCCTACTTTTGATAGTGACATCTCTCTCTCCTTGTGGAACTGTTTACCTCAGATTGGGACTTGAACCCATGTGCTGGGACTCAAACCCAGGCAAAACCCTGCTTAGGACTTGTGTTGTCTCCACTTCAACAAACCCTGTGTGTCATTTGCTCCATGTCTCCCGTGAAGCACACAGTTAAATCCCTCAGTCTCCTGGCCGAGCTGAGACTCTTATGCAGGCTTTCTCGCCACTTGCACCCACCTCCGACACCAACTGGTTATTCTTCCATAAAGTACATTGTGTTGTAGCTTGTTTTATCATCAGGCCTTCTCTCTGTTTATGAGCCTCCATTCATTCACTTAGCAAAGTGGTTAAAACCTGCAAACTTTCAGGTACATGCTAGATATTGAGCATACAGTGATGGGTAAAACACCCCTGTCTCACAGAGATAAAAGGCCTAAAGAGGACTGCAGAAACTCTTATAAGAAAGCCATTACCTTGAGACTCCTCACTGGTAATTTATGTCCACACAGACACACATGGGCAACATGCAGCCATTGGTTTACCATTTGAGATGCGATTGTCCTGTTTGGAGGTCACCCTTCCTTGGGAGACAGTTGCCATCACATACACTCCTCAGAGTAAGTCAGAGGGTAAAGATACCACATACAAAAGCTCGTCAGGGCTTCCCTGATAGCTCAGTTGGTAAAGAATCCGCCTGCAATGCAGGAGGTGGTTTAGTCGCTAAGTCGTGTCCGACTCTTGCGACCCCACGGACTATAGCCTTCCAGGTTCCTCTGTCCATGGGACTCTTCAGACAAGAATGCTGGAGTGGGTTGCCATTTCCTTCTCCAGGAGAATGAGGAGACCCCAGTTCAACTCCTGGGTCAGGAAGATCTGCTGGAGAAAGGATAGGCTACCCGCTCCAGTATTCTTGGGCTTCCCCTGTGGCTCAGCTGGTAAAGAATCCTCCTGAAATGCAGAAAACCTGGGTTTGATCCCTGGGTTGGGAAGATCCCCTGGAGAAGGGAAAGGCTACCCATTCCAGTATTCTTGCCTGGAGAATTCCATGGACTGGCAGGCTACAGTCCATGGGGTCACAAAGAGTTGGACATAAGTGAGTGACTCATTATA
>SJYX01000519.1:162492-182755 GCA_006410675.1 Oreotragus oreotragus
GGTTTGATCCCTGGGTTGGGAAGATCCCCTGGAGAAGGGAAAGGCTACCCATTCCAGTATTCTTGCCTGGAGAATTCCATGGACTGGCAGGCTACAGTCCATGGGGTCACAAAGAGTTGGACATAAGTGAGTGACTCATTATATAAAAAAAAAAAATCCAGTTTGGGTACAAAATGCCCCCAACCCAATTTGAGGATAGCAATGAGTACAATCTATATTTTAAATATGTCTTCCCTGAGATAACTTACAATTGACCCATTGACATAGCTCATCTTTTTGTCTTGATCAAAAGAATGTAACTTGAGGAAGATTGTAGAAGTAACTCTGGCTTCTCTATTATTTTAGTGGACAGAAGAGCATGTGGGGTTGCCTTGGGTCATTCATTTTGGGTGGCTAGATATCCCTCTGTGTCCAGGAGAGGAGGAGGAAGTGGGGAATCCCTATCCTGGTTTCCAGAGAAAGCCTGCCTCTATGGAAGTCTATGGGTACCTTTCACGCTATCTCCCTGTAAAGAATGAAGAGTTGAGTTTCCTCAGCAAGAATCACAGCTCTCTATTTACCTATTTTGTGTGAATAGAAATGAATAGATGTGATATATTTTTTTAGTTCATTCTGACAAGAACCCTCTGAAGTGGGCACATTTGTTGCATTTACGTATGAGGAATCTCAGGCTCACTGAGCTCAGGTGCCTTGCTCAGAGGACACTGAGCTGGTGAGTACTCAGGTCCCTGATGCCCAGCTTGTGCTTCCTGTTGTCTCACACTGCTTGTCAAGACACTGTGTTCATGGTATTTGGTTAGACTCACCTGACCTTGTGAGTATCTGATAGCTTAATACCTGACTCACTGAGCTCAGGTGCCTTGCTCAGAGGACACTGAGCTGGTGAGTACTCAGGTCCCTGATGCCCAGCTTGTGCTTCCTGTTGTCTCACACTGCTTGTCAAGACACTGTGTTCATGGTATTTGGTTAGACTCACCTGACCTTGTGAGTATCTGATAGCTTAATACCTGGGCTACCTCTCTAGCCATTGCCTTGTTGGTACAATGAGTGATGTTCTAAAGATAAGTCAGGCCCACTGCTATAACCTGAAGAGAGATTGGAACACTGCTGCTGCTGCTGCTGCTGCTGCTAAGTCGCTTCAGTCGTGTCCGACTCTGCACGACCCCATAGATGGCAGCCTACCAGGCTCCCCTGTCCCTGGGATTCTCCAGGCAAGAACACTGGAGTGGGTTGCCAGTTCCTTCTCCAATGCATGAAAGTGAAAAGTGAAAGTGAAGTCTCTTAGTCATGTTTGATTCTTAGCGACCCCATGAACTGCAGCCTACCAGGCTCTTCCGTCCATGGGATTTTCCAGGCAAGAATGCCGGAATGGGGCGCCATTGCCTTCTCCATTGGAGCACTGAGAGAAATCCATAAGATGGGTTTCTGAATCTTGCCCCTGCACGTGCTACCATTCCTGTTTGCTTGTCCTTCTGTTTGCTAACCACCTGTCTGTCCAGACCATAAATTCCACAGGAAATGGTCATAATTGTAATGTACACCCTTCTATTCCTGGTGCCAGCAATAAATACTATTGCATGAATGAACTGCATGAATGAATTCTATCTAAATTATCCAGGTATAATACATGTTATTTAATTCTATTTATCAGAANATAAATTCCACAGGAAATGGTCATAATTGTAATGTACACCCTTCTATTCCTGGTGCCAGCAATAAATACTATTGCATGAATGAACTGCATGAATGAATTCTATCTAAATTATCCAGGTATAATACATGTTATTTAATTCTATTTATCAGAATTTTTCAGCAGAGTTCTGTCCTTTCTGATACAGCATATCACAATTTGTGTAACCTATTCATAAAATCCTTCATAGACTACTAGTTCCTGTGGGACACAGTCCCTTTGTATGCGATGGAATCTACCACCATAAAGTGTTCACAAGAAATAGCTTTAGAAACTCTTCTTTGAGGCTGTGCTGACCATGGGTTTCTGAATAGCTGTGTCTGGGTTTCTCTTTGTGTCAGAATATCCATTGTGGGATGTTGGCATCTCTTTGTCTAGGCTTAAAGATTCTGTGTTAAACGATGGTTGGGAGGTAGCAGAGGAGAGAAATGAGAAATCTCCACTCCCTGAAGTACACACACTTCACACACCCAGGAGGTAAATTCCTGGTGTGGATTTTAACACACATGTAGCATCTGAAAACAGTTTGCTTATGTGTTTAGATGACCGGATGATCTCTGAACAGAGGCTCCACATTGCTTATAGGCAGGAAATCCAACCCCGTGTCTTGCAGCTGCCATGAAACCCAGGGCACTATAAAGCTTGTTTTCATCCCCAGATAAAATTGAGGCAAACCCACACATAGACTGAGACCTCAGTTTGTCTGTGAGCTTGCAGCCCCCCTCCCCGACTCTATGGCATCCCTCCACTCAGCAGATGGGGAACAGGAAAAGGGCCCCTAGAGAGCCAGCATTCCACCGCTTTCTTTGAATTTTGCCAAATGGCTTTGCAAGTGCTCTCAAAAGTCACTTATTACCTCTGCGGGTATGAAAATACCCTGTGAAGTTCAAGGGTTTGTGAAGTCACGTGAAACGGATTTGAAAGCTGCTCTGGCAAAGCGATTGCAGTCCGAATTAGCTGTGTCACCAAGCCATATCCTGGCTTAAACGATGTTATTTATATCCAACTGCACTCAACAACTGCCGAAGCCGTCTGTGGAGCACCAGACTCTCCCCATAGCGTTGTCGCCTAGCCCCTCCTTTGTGTGAGGACAAAAAGGGTTGCTCCTCTAAACCTGGGCTTGAGCCCATCTCACACAATCCTTTATTGAGCCCATCTTTGCATGAAATGTTCCCTTGATATCTCTAATTTTCTTGAAGAGATCTCTAGTCTTTCCCGTTCTATTGTTTTCCTCTATTTCTTTGCATTGATCGCTGAAGAAGGCTTTCTTATCTCTCTTTGCTATTCTTTGGAACTCTGCATGCAAATCGGTATATCTTCCTTTTCTCCTTTGCTTTTTGCCTCTCATCTTTTCACAGCTTCTCAGACAGTCATTTTGCTTTTTTGCATTTCTTTTTCTTGTGGATGGTCTTGATCCCTGTCTCCTGTACAATGTCACGAACCTCCGTCCATAGTTCATCAGGCACTCTGTCTATCAGATCTAGTCCCTTAAATCTATTTCTCATTTCCACTGTATAGTCATAAGGGATTTGATTTAGGCCATACCTGAATGGTCTAGTGTTTTTCTCTACTTTCTTCAATTTCAGTCTGAATTTGACAATAAGGAGTTCATGATCTGAGCCACAGTCAGCTCCCAGTTTTATTTTTGCTGACTGTCCAGAGCTTCTCCATCTTTGGCTGCAAAGAATATAATCAACCTGATTTCAGTGTCGACCATCTGGTGATGTCCATGTGTAGAGTCTTCTCTTGTGTTGTTGAAAGAGAGTGTTTGCTATGACCAAATCAGTTAGAGTTAAATAAAAATAGAAAAATTTTATATATTAAGCTATCTAAAATAATATATTGTGTTAACATAAATATATTTCCCTCATATTTATTCAAGAAATATGTGACTGCTGTTAGGGGTCTCTAATCATCACAGGAATCAAAATATATGTAATCTATACAACGTTATTCAAAAGCAATGGAATTTGGTTCTTTAGTCAAATCAGCCCATTTATGGGAAAAGTAAATCTCCATAAAGCCTTTCAAAATTACGGACATACACTATATTAGAGAACTTCTGGTAGATTAGGAACCCAAAGTTAGAGTTTCTGGACTAGACCAGCTCTTATTTTACAGATGGGAAAGTGTACTCAGAGGAAGGAAGTGACTTGTCCAGTGTCACACAAGGGAGTTTGGTGGCAGATCTGGGACTAGAAACGGGTCTCCCAACCCAAGTCCTAGATCCTTTCTTCAGCACATGGACCCCCCTTTCAGTTCTTAAGCTGGAAAGCAGAAGTGCATAGAACCAAACTCAGCTTTCTGGACCCACTGATGCTTCTGTAGTGTGTGTGTGTGTGTGTGTGTGTGTGTGTTCAGTTGCTCAGTTGTGTCCAGCTCTTTGTGACCTCATGGACTGTAACTCATCAGGCGCCTCTGTCCATGGGATTTCCCAGGCAAGAATATGGAATGTGTTGCCATTTCTTTCTCCAGGGGATCTTCTCAACCCAATCCAGGGATCAAACCCTCATCTCTTGAGTCTCTTGCTTTGGCAGGTGGTTTCTTCACCACTAAGCCACCTGGGAAGCCTGATGCTTCTACAGATCCAGACTCAAGCAGAATGGAGATTGACAGCTCATCACACCTGCTACAGAATTCAAGTTATGTCAAGTAGTGTAACATCCAGCTCACAAGTGACTGAGACGCTGTCCTTCAGGTGACTCATCTTGGCAGTAGAATGGGCCCCAGACAAGGTCACAGTGACATCCCCAAGCCTGCTTGTGCTGTTTTCCCCCGTCTCACGCTTAGCTAGAAAATGCAAAGCCCAGTCCTTTTGACAGCCAACAGGCAGATATCCTTAGGGCCCCCAGCTCTGGCTGGACTCATTGGGACTTCACTGGCAGGGGCAACTACCCTGGGCAGGGCTTCTAATTGAAGGGGGTGACAGAGAATGAAATGGCCAGATGGCATCAATGACTCTATGGACAAGAGTTTGAGCAAACTCAGGGAGATGGTGAAAGACAGGGAAGCCTGGCGTAATGCAGTCCGTGGGGTCACAAAGAGTTGGACTTAGAGACTAAACAACAAGAAGGCAGTGAAAAATGGGAAGTGATGCATTTTCAGTTCAGGCTTGATCCTATTTACTGTTGAAATTACGGCACCATGATTTGCTTCTTTTTCTTTTTTTCTTGTTTCTCCCTGAGAGGGGCCAGGTAATGGAAATGTCATTTCTTTATCATTGAGAGTTAACATTCCTTTGGCTAAAGCACTGGGGACTGTTTAATAGAACACATGCTCCTTCATCTCAGAATGCTCTTTAGTAGCGATGACAAGACTGTCAGTCCCAGCTCTAACTTTACAGATGCTTGTGCTTCTTCTGAAGAAAGCAGAACCTTTCAAAAGACTCTAGCATTTTAATTTGGGGCTCCCAGGTAAAATTTCCAGATAAACCTTTCTTTGTTAATTGTGTACAGGCAGCAGCCCTCATTCTTTCAATCAACTATCATTCAGTGATGCTGCTAGAGGTCCAGGCTCTGGACCTGGGAGTGAGCCGGGGAGTGAGTAAACAGACAAATGAATGTCCCCCATCAAGGGGACACTTCCACACCACCTTCATCATTCTTCTGGTGACACTTGCAATTATTAAATGTCTGCTTCTCTGTTAGAATGTAAGTCCATGCACAGTTGTAAAGGTTTTGTCTTATTTATCACTCTGAGCCCAGCTCCTGGTGCAGTTCCAGGCACATCTGTACTTGTTAAATGGAGAATGGTTGGTTGGTTTGATAGAAGGATGGATTGGCAAGTAAATGAACAAGTGAGAGAGAGTGGGTTTTACTAGATTTTTTTTTTTCATTTCCTCACATATTTATTTCTAGGTATATTTTGACTTTCCTGCATTCATTTATTTCTAGCTTACCTTATTCTAGAAAGGATTTAGAGCATCTTCATCAGATGTGAAAGTTTTAATTTAGGGGCCCAAAGCAAGCATTTCAGAATGTGTCTCCATATCCTTCGTTCATCACAATTCAGAATTGACAACATTTTCTGAACACCTGCCTCAGGCAAGGTGTGTCCTAGAGGAATCACAAAGCAAGATTCTTGCCCTACAAATGCTTCAAGTGTGGTGGTGTAAGAGGTACAAGCCCAGGTGACAACAGTTCTGGGAGAAAGAAGGAATTCATCACCACTAAGGTGGTGGAAGCAAAGGAGATGGAGGGGCATTTGCCTGAACAGAACCATGATTTACTCTTTGTTTATCCTACAGTGCTGGTCATTTGGCAATCGCTCAATACTTTTCAAAGAGATTTTATTAACCTATAGGCAAGTTAAGTGCCACATATGCCAAAGATTTATTTTCTTAGTGTCCATACAAACCAACTACTTCACTTTCCCATTTTGCTGAAAGGTGAAGGGCAGAAGTGAACATGTTTTGAGAATTCTTTTGACTCCTTTTATTGTATACCTTAATAACCACCAATACATCTGTTAGGCCGTGGACTGGGCACTAAGTCATGTTAAAGAGATGACAGCCCAGTGCAGACAACTAAACAGGGGATCATAATGCATTTTGACAAGCAGTGACTGAGTTCCACGCTTGCAATGTTTCGGAACAAAAAGGAGGGCTGTTTAACCTGGGCCAGGGGCTCCAAGGAAGCTTCTCGGGAAACCACTGGGACTTAGCCAAGAGAAAAAGGAGGTGAAGAGGATGTTCCAGAAAGACAAGACTCCTCTGAACAGTGACCTGGGGACATAAAAGGGCACAACATGTTTGGGAAATTATGAGTCATTCTGTCTTGCTGTGGCGTGGAGGGCATGGCCAGTGGGGGATTACGAAGAAATTTCCAGGTGAAGTCAGAGACGGCTTCTTCCAACACTCAGGCTTTGCCGATCACTAAAGTTCTTCCCTTAGGATAAGTGCTCTCCTGTGGAGCTCCTTAGCTCCTTCTGCCCTTAGTCTTAGCTTAGGCCTCTGCTCCCCAGTTTGCCAGGAGACCCAGGCATTTGTAAATTGCACCTATGGATACAACGTGAACTCTTTTCCCAGAAGCCATGTTAACCCCCATATCTCCTATCAGTTCTAAAATTCTCCGTCTTGGGCTGGGACCCATTATGACATATGAATTTGCTGCTGAGGGGATGCAGTCCAGGCAAACGCTTCCAGGGCATGGCTCACTGGAGGCCAGCAGTCACGGGTGGAGAGGGGACCAGAAAGGGAGCTGGCCCTCTGCAAGGAGTCCCGGGGCTCCTTCTTGGCACCGCGTCTCCCCCACCCCAGCCAACTCTAGGAGAGTGAGCAGAGGAGGAATCTGCTGGCTCTGACAACAGTGATCAATCCTTGGAGGCTTCTAGCCACTTATCAGTGAGTCTGTGAGGCACGTGGCCCATTTGTTCCCTAGAGCAGGTGGAATCACGTTTCTTGTGGGCACCGAGGCCTGGCATGCAGCCATGGGCGGTGGAGGCAATGCGACGCCAAACCCCTCCCTTGTGATGCCCAGGTGGTAAAGACAGAATGGGAAAGACAAGCTCCTGCGACTCTCAGGGGAGTCCCAAGGCTGCTATCTAGAGGGAGATGAACCTCTTTACTCCCGTCACACAGACAGCCACGAAGCCTGAGGCCTAGAAAGGGCAAAGCCGGGTTACCAGGGGCTTTGTTTACATCTGCTAGAGAGGTGGGGGAAGGGTGCAGGGGAGACCAGCAGGGCAGATGGGTGGTGGGGTAGGGGGGCCTGCCTAGGAGTAGGAGCCCAGTGTCCTCTTGGCATCTGATCCCGGTGCCCCCTCCCTGAAAGCCCACCTTCCAACCTATGATGCTGTACCTTTTCCTTCTGAAGTTTCCCCTGAAGCTAGTTTTCTTCACTTTCTTCAGTAATGGGCTCTGCCAGGTCACAATGAGATAATCGGAAACGGCTTTCCTACCTTCACAGAAGGGCTGATGCAGTGCCATGGAATGGCTTTGGTATCTTTGGGATGCAGGGTTTTTAAAAGATTTACACAGGCAAATCTATTCATCTTTTCTTTTATTATAACTGCCTTGGTGTCAGGCTAAGAGAAACTTGCCCTATCTCAAGATGATTTAACAATTTCAGTGTTAACTTCCAGTAATGTTTTATTTTACTCTTGAAACCATTCGGAAGTAATATTGGTCCAAAAATGAGGTAGGGTGGAATGTTATTTTCCTAAACTGCCTTTGGCTGCAGGTCTGCTGGGTGAACTTATCCTTTCTTCACTCACTTGAAATGTCACCTTTGTAACAAAAAAGGACATTCTTATGTATTCTTGATATTATTTTGCTCCACCGATCTGTTTTTGCTTTTAGAATCTTTCGGTTTGGGAGGAGTTGTGAAATCAAAGCTGACAGGACTAACTTAGTTCATTGGTAGTCTTTGCCAGGCTTGACAAAAGACATATCGCCAGCTGTCAGTAGTGAATGGGGCACAACTCGAGAGTCCTCCCCTGTCCACTGACAGTTGTTCACCAGAAAGCTTGAAGAGCAGTGCCAAAAATGTCTGAAAAAGGGCCAGGAGGCCAGGATAGGAAGGACATGTAGAAATCATCTTCTGCTGCCAGGGTTTTCCTTCCCAGCTATGGGAACTAAGGCCCAGAGAGGCTAAGAAAGACCCCACACGTAGGGACTAGTGGACACTGGATGGGAACCTGGGGCTCTGTGTGAAAGTGCTTGTCTTGGACAGCTCCCTGAGCCTTTCCTGCCTCCTGCCTACCACCCGCATTCAGAGGCTCACCTTCTCACCTCTCACCTGGCCAGTGACTTTTGCTTCATCATTCCTCCCTCTGTCTCCAGTTCCTCCCTCTGATCGACAGAACACCTCTGGATGGCTATCGTATCACTCCTCTTTTAAAAATCCTGGGCCAGTGGCTCCTCACTGAAGTTAAACAGAGCCTGATGCTTGAGACTTCTACACTCTGGCACCCAGCTGGATTATCTCCTGTTTTCCCCTGCTCCAACCAGATAGGACTCCTTGTTACACCCTTTATTTTCCTTCATCAGCCCCTAATTGCCTCTCCCAGGCTGCTTCCTCAATCGTATTCACTCCTCAAAGCCTGGTCCAAAGGTTAACAAAGTTGTTCACTTTCCAGAAATGTTAAGTGAGCTGTCCAAATTAGTTTTCCTCTGTGATGTCCAAGACTGAGGAGGTCTCTCCTCTGCCAGGTGCCTCTCTAGTGTGTAATGATCTCTGCCTTGCTGTCCAGTTATTCCCTAAAATGTGTGCTCCACCGGGGCAGAGATGGTGGCTTTCACATCTGCATCTTTCACGGTCCCTCACTTAGTAGGTGCTAAGTGATACGTGGCAGGTATATACAGGACCTAAATAATACAGGACCAAAAGATAAGTGAAATATTTCTTTCCCTACCATTCTCAGAACCTTTAGTGGCTCTCAAGAGTGAGAATGGAAGGTACCCCTAGGTTACTCAATGACTGAATAAGCTCACTGAAGCACTAGAGATGATTTTGGAGGAATTATGAAAGGAGCTGGCACACAGAAATGCAAATGCAGTCTTATTTTTAAAAAGACAGTGAAGATGGACTCTGAAATCTACTGGTGAAAAGTCTGATGTCCATTTGAACAAAATTGTAGAGTATATTGTTAAAAGGCTGGGCACTCAGCACAGGTGTGTGAAGAATATGTGATGATGCTAATGTGTATGCTGTCACATCTGATATCTCCTTTAATTTCCACAACCCCATGAAGACAAGTTTGTGCTATTATTATGCTCATTTTATAGATGAGAAAACCGAGATTCAGAAAGGTTAAACTGCCCACAGTTGTACAACCAACAAGCAGGATTTGAATCTAAGACCTTCTCTTTCTAAAGCTGGTGTTCCTTGCATTATACCATGCTGCTTTTGACATGGGCTTCTCATTCTGGGCCAAAAATATGATACGCCAAAATTAATTTACCCATGTGCTGGATTAGTGGAAGCATTCTTCCTGGATCAAGGAAGGACCAGTCCTGTGCTGGTCCAAGCCAAGCCACTGATGCCTGAAACACTGGTCTCAGAGGAGCCAGGCAGGCAGAGTAAGAGTCCCATCTACCATGTTCTACTGTCTCCCAGGCCACCCACCCTGGGCATTCTGCTTCTCCTGGAAAGAGCAGGTAATGGTGGGCACTAGCGATGGTTTGGTGGTTCTAGCAATGTAATGAGATAATGTAGAGGAAGCAAGCAGCACTGAGTCTGTCACTTAGGATCTGCTCAACCCATGCCAGTTTCATCACCTTTGGGCACCAGACCTAGGAGGAACTTGCCAAAGTGAAACATGTTCACACTGAAAGGGAGCATCTCAGGAAACTTGTACTCAAGGAGCATCACCTAGACATGTTGGGCCTAGAGTCTGGAGCTCACAACAATGGAGCTGTGAAACATGGTCATCCACGTCCCTGGAATCCAGCAGCTCCTTCCAAAGTCTCTTGGGACCTGAAGGCTTCCTGGAACCCACTTTTTCCCTGAACAGTGGCATGGCTTTTTTTCTGGGAAATCTGAGGCAACATAACAAAGGTCTGGAAGCAAATCATTTGTGATTACTGGTTTAATAACATTAATAAAACCTCTGTAAGTTATAAAAAATTGGCATCCAACTGGACAGTCTCTCTCCTATTGTTGTTCATGTACACTTCATGTTTGTTGATGCATTTGAGGGATTTTTACCTTGAAACATAGAAATCTGGGCCTAGCCCTCCAGAAGTCACTTTGGCAGGACCGAGAGGCCCAGCACTCATTCTCCAAGTGGAACCTTTGCTCTGTTCACAGCCACAAGGGGCCCCACTTCTTGCCAAGTCCTCATGCAAGCACCAAGTCACACAAGGACTGTGGGAGAAAACACAGGAGAATCACCCCCAACCCCTCTCTCTCTTGGTGAGCCCTCTCTGAGCATGCATCAGAATGAAACATTACACATGCCCTCCTTCTCCTCACCACCACTTGTCCCAGAGTATAGAATGGAACATATTCCATCCTTAAGAGACATAGCCATTGTCTCTTCAATAGGGAGAGGCTTTCAGCCCAGAAGCTGCTTCTGGGGAGCCCTATAAGCTACCCAACTAAGCAGACACCAATCTCCATAATGCCACAAGAGTCCTCCCCAGCCTGTCCTTAGTACACACTCATGCATACCCATCCCATTAAACTGTGCTTGGTGTCTTCCAGATAACAGGGCTTCTTGCACTACACAGCTAATACTCTCACTGCCACATTTAATTATCTCAGTAACTCAAGCTCACATTAAAAGCAAGAGATGGGTCCACTTTATCCTCATCATGAATTAGTAATCGTTCCCTCTGGAGAGGCCCTCTCCGAAAACGCTCACTTGAAGGTATCTGTGCTGAATTAACCATCTTTGTTTTAGTCTCCTGCCTCTTGGGAGTGTTGTGGGCTTCTGTTTAGAGTAGATGAGATCATCCACCTTCCTCCTTCCTCCCCTCCCTCTCTCTCAGTTCAAGCTGGGTCTCTGGCCAGGAAAACCATGTATCCCACACAAGCGCCTCCTAGAAATGAAGAGGCAGTTATGATAAGGGATGGGCTTTTTTTTTTTTTTAGAGTGGACTCAATCACTGACAGCTGTATAACTCAGGTAAGCCACGTTCTCTCTGAACCTCCATTCTTCATCTGCATTCCCCGCCTCATTGTGTTGTTCTGGGAACCAAAAGAGGAGAAAAGCTTACAAAGTACTTCAGAAACTGAACTCTCATAAAATGCCATTTACTTCTTTTGAATGATTTCTGGTGTGTCAGCAAATTACCTGGGAATGCTGAGCAGGTGCGAGGAGCTACCGGGTTTCTACTTAAAACACTGAAAAAAAAATATTACCCCTCAGCAAATCTAGTCCTGGAAGAGCAAAAAAAAATTCTATTAGAAAAATTAGAGTAAAGAAAATAACAGTATTAATAACCATGATGATCATGATAATAGCTGCTATTTACTAAGTGCTTTCTATGGGGCAGGCATCATCCAAGGCATGTCGTAGATGTTTAACTTGCGCATGCCCCACTTGAGCTCTGTTGGAGCTGGTTGGTACAGGCTTGAGAGGGTGACTGTTAAATATCCAGGAATTTTCTGAGCCATCATTAAATTGTTCATAAGTGAAAACTGACCGCAGTGAGAATATGTATACCAGAGAAACTGGCAAATGTTACAACTAGGGTTTTTTGTTTATCTATTTATTTATGAGACAGTTTACCAGGATTTATATACTTGCCATGTTTTACAGTTGGGAGACAGAGGTCCACAGAGATTAGATGAAGATAACACAATAATCCTTCGATGCTGAAACATTCCACCTGGGTTGCTGCTTCTCCACCTTCTCCTTCTAAACTCCCATTTGCTTTTTTATTTTCATCCACAATCATTTCTTCAGTAACAATAGCAACAATAAAAACTCGTTTCTCAGATTTCCTATGGGTCAGACACTTGGCTAGGAAGCTTGAAGTTTTGAATGCCTGGCTTCTAGCCTCTACAGATAATGGGGAAAACAAAGCAAGGCATGTCAACAGGTAGTTCTCAACCCTGGCTGCACATCTGAATCTCTCTTCAGAAAAAAGTTCTTCCTCCTGAAACCAACTCGATCAAATCATGGAAAGGCCGCAGCAGTGAGAGGCCCCATGGTCTGCTCCGTTTACAAAGCTTTCAGAATTACCTGTCAAAAAGGCACCGAGGAGCACTGGAAAGTTCTGTGAAAACTGAAGCCCAGAGAGGTAGTGACAGGTAGTGGACTAGTGCCAGAGCCGAGGGGTGAGTCCCAGGGGGGCTCCGCCCAGCCCCCTGATACCCTCTCCTCCTGCACAGCCTGAGGTTGGGCAGCCATCTTTCCTGAGCCCTGCTGTGTATCCACTTTATCTCTTTTTCTCTCTCTCTTCCCTCTTTCATTTCTCGAAGATTTAAAAACACAGGACACAGGTCCTGGCATTGAATTAGCACTCAGTAAATAGGTGGATAGGTGAGTGAGTGGTTGCATTCCTCACTGTTCTGGGCTTGGAGGCTACAGGAATGAATGAGTTGTGGTTTCAGCCTCAAGAGGCTCAAAGTCTAGGATCTGGTTGGAGGCACAGTAGGATGGAGGAGAAAGTGTGTGTTTGCACAGAGACATATATGCATCAGAAACCTGGATCTGCATGGAGTGTGGGCAGGGGGCTTGAACAGCCTGAGCGCCAGCTTCCTCACCTGTATTGAAGGGATTAATACCCTCAGCTTGCAGTAATGACATCATGCATGAAATCATCTAGGAAGTCTTCCAGCACATAGTAGGGATGCAATATTGTTATTCATACCTTAGACCAAGAGTTGGAAAAGAGCCAAGAAGAGAGGGGTCTAAAGCTAAGCTTCATGTCAGGTGGTTGTCCGTCTCAAGAAGAAATCTAAATTATTCTGGTAACATCTTTGTGGCATTTCTTCCTGTTTCACCAAGTCTGTTCCTAGCCTGGACATGCCAGGGCTGGATGACCAAACATAAGTTCATTGCTCAGCTGCTAGAAATGGTTCAGACATTCCTGCATACCCAGAGACTCCTGGCCCAGACTTAGTGAATGAAACTCTGTCCACAGCACTGGCTCCCATATTTCCTTACTCAAACAGATTCTCAGCAAATGTTTGTTGAACAAAATTATCTTTTAAGTAAGCATACATACAGACACACACACATTCTCTTCACCCTCACTTCCCTTCCAAGAACACACTCTCCGAAGATGAAAACGCCCAATTTAATGCATAACAATTTCTGGGTTTTCTTGGGGTATTTTCAGCTACTGGAGTGGTTAAGTGGAGATTTGCCAGTGGATTGTCCCCCATCAACACACAGACACACACAATACTTTATTACCATACCCTGGATTTTGTTGTTGTCGTTATTTGTTTGTTTACTGCCACTACCATAACATGAACCACAATTTGGTAAATACATGTTTATGTGTTTATAGTATGTTTTCTATTATTAGATGGTAAACTTCTCAAGGGCAGAGGTCTTGTCTGTTTTATTCACCAATGAATCTCCAAGCCATGTGCAGAGCCTGATACTTGGGAGCAGGCAGATGAACGAATGGGTGAATGGAATGGATGGAGGGATGGATGAATGAGTGATCAGTCTCAGTGGCTTGGAAGTGGACTAAATGTATTTCCTGAGCTTCCCTCTGAGCTGTGTACACAGTTGCTCTCCAGAGGGTCTGGCTGGGTTCCGGCCCTGGCCTCTAATACAGCTGCTCAGTCCAGGGGCTGTGGGAGATGATGTCCTGGGGCATAAGAGGCAAAGATTGGGACTTCTTTCTTCATTTATTTTTACCTGAAGAAAAAGAAAGAAATTCTAGGTTTCCTGATGTCAGTTTCCTGGTGTCAATGGGGACCAGCAGGAAACAGCTTCATTTTTCTCCCATGGCTGCCTTCAAACACGTCCTTTCAATCTCCTTTCCCCTCCTTGATAGCATCTCACACAGAAACCTCAGCGTGTTGGTCACTTTCAGTTTTATGAATGGTCTCGTGTTCAGGTATTAAAAAGTTCAGGCCAGTCTAAATCAAAACTTGAAACTCACATCCAATAAAATAATCCTTCTGTCCCCTGTCTTAGGTCTAACTCATGGTTTGAGAACCTATAATAGGAAACAGCAGGGGGCTGTTCTCTCACTTTTCTTCCACAGGTTCCTTCCTACTGGCAGCTCCTCCAGGTTGGGGACTGGGGAGAGCTAGAGAAAAAGCGGCAAGGCCTTGCAAGATGGTTTATGCTATTTTAATCTGGCTGCTGGTGCCCTTTGTCGAGGTGACCACTGACCAACTCCTGTCTGTTTGGTGGGACATGTTTAGGTGCATTTGGAGATCTCCTTCCTTCTCCCTCCCTCCACACAGAGGCCACACGCTGCACTCACTGTCCCTGCCCCTAGCAACATGCTCTCTGAATGACCTCTGACAAAACTCCTTTCTGTAAATCTCCAGTTCTTAGCACTGGAATCCCCTCAGCTCCACAGGTCACTCTCTGGGAAGATATCCCTCACATACCTCATACTGGCCCATTCCTCTGGCCTGTGGGCTGTGGGGACTCAAGTCGGCATGGGTTCCTCCGCCGCAGTCTCTTTCTTCATCCAGTTCCACAGGTGGCTCCAGCCAGCCTCCTGTCCTCACACGTCTGAGTGGTGGGCTCCAGTCGGTATGTGCATCTTGGCATGCTCTTTAGTTTCTCTCTAGAAGCTTCTCTCACAGAGCCTTTCTGTGTACAGGAAGTACAGGAGTACAGCAGGCCTCAGGTCAGAGGGTGGGTTCCCTCATCCCCTTTCTTGGACTACTCATTTTGTTAGTAGTCCTTTTAAAGTCCCTTACTTGGCTTGGGGTAAGGTAAGTGCCTCCCTTTCCTTTCACAGGGAGCAGAGGAGAAAGTAAAAGACTTCTCTACTTTTATGAATTTTCTGACATCAGCGAACTTCTTTGAAATATCTGACTTATCTAGGCTGGGGCAGTGGACGAGGGTTAATGAATTCTGTCAAAGTCCCATCTGAACATATTTAGCAGCTTTCTTTAGACTCGGGTGTCTTTATTTCACACTCTTTTTGTGTATGTAATTGGTAAACAAACAAAATGTGTTGGGAAGAGACCATTTTTTTTCTTTTTACTGATAAGTGCTCTTTCAAAAAAGTTGGAAACTGCTGGTCTATAGAGAAGTTGCAAAAAGATAGTTTGTGACATGAAGAACCAGATTTGGCAAAAAAAATTTTTTGAAAATGCGTTCATGAATTAGTCAATGGTTTAATGCCACAGACGTGTAACCATGACATAAGAATCTTTACAATTTGAAATACATACATACATACATATACATATACATATACATATATATATATATATATATTTTTTTTTTTTTTTTTTTTTTTTCCTGAAATGAAGAGAGCAGAATGTGCTGGACTTGACATCTAATGAAAAGTTCCCAATAAACTCTCGCTCCACAGAGATATGATTTCTAAATATCTCCAAGGTTAATCTAAAAGCTTTTCACATCTTATTTCAGATTTCAGGTAACTAGACCAAGCAGACCTTGGCACCAACTTATATATACTTGATTTAGCTTATAATTGTATAGGCTAAATAGATGCTCCCTGGTGGGAAGCAAAGTAGAAAACATCAGCGATCAAGCCAAACTGAGAAGCCCTTCTCAGCAGGGATGTGGTACACAATTGTCACCTGAGAAGGGCTGCCCCAGAGGCAGGAGGCCAAGGCAAATGTCTGGGTAAGTCAGAGCACAAACACAGGGATGACATTAAAAGCATTTAAAGATGATACTAAGTTTTGTTCTGGAAACAGCTGCCTATAGTATAAACTGTTGTGAATTAAGTGTTACAGCCCAAGTGAGGGGCTTTTGAAAGGGACAGAATTTATCTTTTTACTCCCTGCCCCTAGCAGAGGACCCGGTGCAATTCGCCTCTATCTGTGGGTGGACCAGATACACAGACAATACCCCAGGGAGCGTTCACCCCAGATGGAGCAATGTCTTCCACGTGGGTTGTGCACGGTCAGACCTTTTTAGTACATTTCCCCTGATAAACATTTAGCCGTCTCAAAAATCAAAAACGATGACATTCACAGCTTCCTAAAACACAAATAAACCATTGACATTTCTATAGACAGAAGTCAAGGCCCAGGAAACTTATTTCCAATCTAGTCTCTCCAGCTTCAGCAAGACCCTTAACTCTACTTGCTGACGGGAAGTGCCAAGAAGACAGTTTTAATCAGCAAGATCACATAACTCGAATCAAGTTGATGTGTGAAATGTCTGATGTTTATTTTATCTGTGCTTTGCGTTGAGTTAAAACTTTGCTGCCAGAGACCTGGGCCAAGCAGCCTTCTTTCACAGCTGTGTCTCTACAAAGCAGTTTCACAAAGACAGGATGTTGTTCTAAAAAAAAAGAGTCTTTTGGTTCTGCTGGACAGGCCAGCAGCTGGTGGAGTGTCACAAACAAACCAGAAAAGTATGTTCAGGGATGCCAGCTCACTGGGGAAGCTGGGGCTACAGCTTCAAAGCCAGAGCAGCAGTGAACAGGGGGAGGGAAATGGCGGTAAATAATGTGAGGAGGTTGTTGATTTCATAGAGGGCCCAGGAAAGCAAAGGCTGGAAATAGTAAGAGTCTTGGGGCAGGAGCTGCCTGATGCTGGAAGCATAGAGGAATGCAAAGTCAGCCCAGAGTGGAGACTGGTCTTTACTGGGTCTCACAGAAACGTGGAAATAACTGAGCACAGACAGCAGATTTGTTTCCCAGATCTGAAAAAAATCCCATTTGACTTCGTTGTGCTAACATCAGGAATATGGAGGTAGTCATGGCAATAGTAATTATTGTTGCTGTGGTTCAGTCACTCAGTCCTGTCCAACTCTTTTGCAACCCCGTGAACTATAGCCCACCAGGATCCTCTTCCGTGGGGTTTTCTAGGCAGGAATAGTGGAGTGGGTTATCATTTCCTTCTCCAGGCATCTTCCTGACCCACAGATTGAACCCAATGCCTTGCATCTCCTGCATCACAGGCAGATTTTTTACCACTGGACCACTGGGGAAGCCCCCACACACCCCTGTCCCAAATAACCCACACAGAGGTTAATTTACTCAGTATTATTTTAGGTGGGGGGAAAGGTTGATAATAAACACCATGAAGGTCCTTCCATGTGTTGGTTTGGATAATACAGTACATCATACACTGGAATACTAGGCACCTATTGAAAAGAATCAGGGTGATTTTTAATGGGATCTTATGGTTGGTTTCTAAGATATGTTACTTTACAAAGTAAGATTACAAAGAATGTGTACAACACACTACTGTCAGTGAAAGAGTTAGAAAGTGGAGTGAGAATATAGTAATTAGCAGATATTTATTGAGCCTTCATTCCCAGATGCTTTACTAAGTGCTTTTCATGCATTCTCCCATCATCATGCTTTTTGGGAGACTCTGAGATGTAAAGTTTCATTATTCTCAAATACAGGGGAGGAAACTGAGACTCAGAGGTAGGAAGTAACTCACCCTAAATCCACAGCCAGGGCATGAAAGTTAACATGTGACTCTAGTTCATCTAGCTTGAAAGCATGTTCTGTAAACCATGGTTTTTTTCAATTCCCCAATTAAAAAAAAAAAATTGGAAATGCTGCAGTGAACTGGGAAAAGAATGGCCCCTCCAATTAAATAGTCTGGGTCAACCAGATTTCATATAAGAGGTATTTTAACCCCTACCTCTCATCACACACATAGATCACTCCCAGTTGAGTTATAGATCAATAAAGCTTTTAGAACAAAAACCCAGCAGAACATCTTCAGGCCCTCAGAATGGGTAATAGGCCCTTACACAGGGCAAAAAATCATAACCATTAATAATAAAGTTGATAAATTGGATAGCTGTCATCCCTCAGTATCCATGGGAGATGGGTCTAGAACCTGCCATAAATGGCAAAATCTGCAGATGCTGAAGTCCCACAGGCAGCCCTTTACATCCTCAGATTCCACTTCTCAGGATTCAATCAACCGTGGATTGTAAACATAGTACTACCTGTGTAAATATTGAAAAGAACTTGTACAAGTGGACTAATATAGCTCAAACTTATGTTGTTTAGGGGTCAATTGCAGATTAAAATTAAGATCTTCTACTCATGAAAAGACACTACTGAGAAAGTAAAAAGGCAAACCACAAGATGAAAGAAAATATTTGTAATACATATAGAAGTAATATCCAGAATATATAAAGAACTTTTGCAAATTGATAGGAAAAGGAGAAAAAATCCAGAAGAAAATAAGCAAAAGACTTGAATAGACACCTCACAAAAAAGAATATCCAAATGACCACCAAGCTTATGAAAAATGACATAAGTTGTCAGTTATCAGGAAAATTCAAATTAAAACCAATATGCATGCTAACAACACATCCAACAGAATGACCAAATTTTAAAAGATGGGAAATGCCTAGTATCAGCAAGAATGTGAAGCAACCAGAACTCTCATAAGTTGCCAGTAGTGAAATTGGTTCGTGAACATTGGAAAACATTTTGGTAGTATTTACTACAGATAAAGATATACATACTGTTTATATATCTTCACTCCTAGTACAGACACAACAGAAATGTGTATATGTGTTCACTAAAAGACACACATGAGAATATTCATAGCAATGGTATTTATAACACCTGAAAGCAAAAAACAACCCAAATGCTCATAACAATAGAATGGAAAGTAAATGATAGTATATTCATAACATAACAATGGGAATAATGAACTACTACCACATAAAACAATCTAAGACTCAATTCTACAAATGTTGTATTGAATTACAACAGTCAGACACAAATGAATATATTATATATGTTTCCATTATTGAAAGAAAGAAAAGAGACAAAATTCTTTTATGCTATTAGAAGTCAGATTAATAGTTACCTGGAGAGACAACCCAAATGCTCATAACAATAGAATGGAAAGTAAATGATAGTATATTCATAACATAACAATGGGAATAATGAACTACTACCACATAAAACAATCTAAGGCTCAATTCTACAAATGTTGTATTGAATTACAACAGTCAGACACAAATGAATATATTATATATGTTTCCATTATTGAAAGAAAGAAAAGAGACAAAATTCTTTTATGCTATTAGAAGTCAGATTAATAGTTACCTGGAGAGAAGACTGAAGGAACTGGACTGGGTACCAGGGAAATTTGACTTCTCAGGTGTTGTGACATCCTATCTACTGATCCACGTGCTGGCTGCAAAGGTTTATTCATGTGGTGAAAATGTATTGGGGTATGCACTCATTGAATCATCTGGCTATGCCATATCAAACCACCACCACGCCCAGTGCAGGCAGTAAGCATGTACTTCGCATTGGCTGGTGGTGGGCCGAGTTCTGGGTTGTGCTGGGCTGGCCTTGGCTGTAAGCTGTGGAATGAGGGCAGGGCTCTCCCCACATCTCTCTTCCATTAACTGGCCACTCTCTGAGGTATGTTCTTTTTTTTTTTTTTTAATTATTTTTTTAAAAAAATTTTATTTTTTTCTATTTATTTATTTTTTTACACGAATTCCCAAACATGAACCCCCCTCCCACCTCCCACCCCACATCTTCCCTCCAGATCATCCCCATACACCAGCCCCAAGCGTCCTGCATCCTGGACTGAACATAGACTGGCAATTCATTTCTTACATGATAGTATACATATTTCAATGCTATTCTCCCAACTCATCCCACCCTCTCCCTCTCCTTCTCCCTCAGAGTCCATAAGTCTGCTCTACACATCTGTGTCTCTTTTGCTGTCTTGCATACAGGGTCCTCATTACCATCTTTCTAAATTCCATATATATGTGTTAGTATACTGTATTGGTGTTTTTCTTTCTGGCTTACTTCACTCTGTATAATCGGTTCCAGTTTCATCCATCTTATTAGAACTGATTCAAATGTATTCTTTTTAATGGCTGAGTAATACTCCATTGTGTATATATACCACAGCTTTCTTATCCATTCATCCGCTGATGGACATCTAGGTTGTTTCCATGTCCTGGCTATTATAAACAGTGCTGCAATGAACATTGGGGTACATGTGTCTCTTTCTATTCTGGTTTCCTCGGTGTGTATGCCCAGCA
>SJYX01000519.1:185697-197484 GCA_006410675.1 Oreotragus oreotragus
TGCAGAAGCTTTTAATTTTAATTAGATCCCATTTGTTTATATTTGCTTTTATTTCCAGTATTCTGGGAGGTGGATCATTGAGGATCCTGCTGTGATTTATGTCGGAGAGTGTTTTGCCTATGTTCTCCTCTAGGAGTTTTATAGTTTCTGGTCTTACATTTAGATCTTTAATCCATTTTGAGTTTATTTTTGTGTGTGGTGTTAGAAAGTGATCTAGTTTCATTCTTTTACAAGTGGTTGACCAGTTTTCCCAGCACCACTTGTTAAAGAGATTGTCTTTATTCCATTGTATATTCTTGTGAGGCATGTTCTTTTAAAGTGAAAGGCAGGATCCCAAGAGGGGTGAAAGAAAATACACAGGTCTCCTAAGGTCTAGGCTAGGAACTAGTGTTCTTTGCTGCCCACATTCCATTGGCCAAAGTACATCACGTGGCCAAGCCCAGGATCAGTGGGGAAATGGGCTCGTCTCATGGAAGTGAATGAGAGGAGTGAATATTTAGTGAATAATAATCACATTCAGGAGATGTATCATATTTATCATAGGTGCTGTTTTCTGTATGAATTTCATGTTTCAAAATATTTTTTTTAAGGAAACAAAGAAGGTGTAGAAACAGCTATTCTCCCCTGTCCACATCCCTCACTCCTCTTGGCCCTTAATGGGGAAGGGGTGTGCTTATGAAGGTTCTCCATATAAGCACAGTGAAAAAAGGAAGGAAGGACATGCGGTTCCCTAGCACACACACAATGCCCTTCCTGTCTGCTGGACCCAGAGAAATGTGATCAGCCAGTTCATTGCTTCCTGTGGATGCAGCTCAAGGACCACCCAGCTTCCCTAGTTCCTGCTCCTCACCATCAGTGGCCCCCTTTTATAGTCAAATTGCTTAACAAAGGCAGAATCTTTTTCAACCAGAAAGAAAGAGCTAAATATTTATTTATTTACTGTTTTTTTTTTTTAAAGGAGAAAATCAAACAAAAATTTAATAACATGTATACATGGGGGAATGAAGGAGGGTATGACAACCCATTCCAGTACTCCTGCCTGGAGAATCCCATGGGCAAAAGAGCTTGGCGGGCTACAGTCCATAGGGTCGCACAGAGTCAGAAATGACTGAAGCGACTTACAGATACATGCGAGAGACCAAGAAAAACCGAGCAGTACATCAGAATGGCTGAATCCCTCACCTTAAATACCAACTTCAGCTAAAGACAAAAGAGGATATTGGGAAACAAGTGAATATAACAAAAAGGAAGGAGACTCACACAGAAAACAAACCAGTGGCCACCAGTGGGGAGAAGGAAGGAAGAGGGGCAATACAGGGGTAGGGGAGTAAGAGCTAAGAACCAGTAGGTATGAAACAAACTACGCGGATAGATCACACAACACGGGAACTCTAGTCAGCATTCTGTAATAACCATAAATGAAGTATAACCTTTAAAAATTATGAATCATTATATTGGAGGGACTGATGTTGAAGCTGAAACTCCAATATTTTGGCCACCCGATGCGAAGAGCTGACCCATTTGAAAAGACCCTGATGTTGGGAAAGATTGAAGGCAGGAGGAGAAGGGGATGACAGAGGAGGAGATGGCTGGATGGCATCACCAACCCAATGGACTTGAGTTCGGGTAACCTCCAGGAGTTGGTCATGGACAGGGAGGCCTGGCGTGCTGTGGTTCATGGGGTCTCAAAGAGTCGGACACGACTGAGTGACTGAACTGAACTGATATTGTACATTTGCAACCTACACAACATTGTACAGTAACCATATGTCATTTTTTTTAAGATGATGGGTGGTCTGCCAGAGCCAGTGAGTGCAAGTGGGTGCCACTTACTGATGTGGGGAAAGACTGATGGAGAGAACCGTTTTGAGTATCAAGATCTCTGACTGTGTGTAAGTTGTGAGATCTTGGTGAGACAGCCAAATGAAGATGAAATGGCTATGGCAGACTAGACTCAGCACAATTCCCATCTGGAGATCACGTATGGGAGCCAGTGACTTACAAGCAAGTGTGAGCTTACTTACCACCTGAGATCACTGGGATGTTATAATAAGAATACCATAGGCTGGGTGGCTTACACAACACTTAATTTTTCACCCTTCTGGAGTCCAGGAAGTCCAAGATCAACGTGCCAGTGGAGTAGAGGTCTAGTGAGGACCTGCTTCCTAGATCATAGATAGCTGTCTTCTCACTGTGTCCTCACATGGTGAAAGGGGCAAGAAGTCTCTCTGAGGTCCCTTTTATAAGGTCACTAATCTCATTCACGAAGGCGCCACTCTCACGACCTAGTCCAGTTCAGTTCAGTTCAGTCACTCAGTTGTGTCCGACTCTTTGCGACCCTATGGACTGCAGCAAGCCAGGCCTCCCTGTCCATCACCAGCTCCGGGAGTTTACTCAAACTCTCATGTCCATTGAGTCGGTGATGCCATCCAACCATGTCATCCTCTGTCATCCCCTTTCCTCCTGCCTTCAATCTTTCCCAGCATCAGGGTCTTTTCTAGAGTCAGTTCTACGCATCAGGTGGCCAAAGTATTGGAGTTTCAGCTTCAACATCAGTCCTTCCAATGAATATTCAGGACTGATCTCCTTTAGGATGGACTGGTTGGATCTCCTTGCAGTCCAAGGGACTCTCAAGAGTCTTCTCCAACACCAGTTTAAAAGCATCAGTTCTTTGGTGCTCAGCTTTCCTTATAGTCCAACTCTCACATCCACACATGACTACTGGAAAAACCATAGCCTTAACTAGACAGACATTTGTTGGCAAAGTAATGTCTCTGCTTTTTAATATGCTGTGTAGGTTGGTTATAACTTTTCTTCCAAGGAGCAAGCGTCTTCTAATTTCATGGCTGCAGTCACCATCTGCAGTGATTTTGGAGCACAAAAAAATAAAGTCTATCACTGTTTCCACTGTTTCCCCATCTATTTCCCATGAAGTGATGGGATCAGATGCCATGATCTAAGCACCTCCCAAAAGCCCAACCATCTCATACCATCAAACTGGGGATTAGGATTTCAATAAAGGAATTTGAGGGAACATAAACATTCAGTCTGTAACATTTATGCTTAGAACACTTTAGGAGAAAGGTAGCTCAGGGAGAGCAGGAGGGAAGGGGCGAGGAGTGGGCTCCACTATGGCTAGAAGGTCACTGCCACTTAGAGTAAGGAAGACAAAGAGGGGCCAGCAAAGGACTCTTCTAAGGAAGACTAGGGGAGAGAGGGGTCATTTCAAGAAGATGGGATGCCCATCTGGTCCAGTATTGTCCTGATGAGGATGGAAGCATCAAGCTGTACTGATGAAGAGCGAGACACGCGAGCCTCTGTATTGTGTATTATCATTGGTGTTTTAGAAAGGTATGTGTGGGAGAGAGAATGTTTTAGCTGATCTGCAGGTTTACTGTGTAATAGCTCTGGAAGAACCTGGTAACGAGGGCTACTCCCAGAACAGTAAACTAGAGTGGGGTGGGCTGGAAGGTTTTTCCACTGTGATCATACTTTCAGTTGCCTTTACGGTCTTGTGTGATGTGACTATATTACTACTCGAGACTACAATGGAAAAGAAAGAAAAGCGCCCCCCTTCATAGAGCTGCTGTGAGAACAGCAATGCGTTTGGGATGAAGACTGAATGAGACAATGCATGGGAAACTGCTCAGCTCAGCCCTTAGCCCTGAGGTTGTGCTTCTACAGGAAACAGCAGAGAGGGCCTCGGCTTCTGTGTGTGCTTCCTCTGTGTTCTAATGTGACAAAGTGACACAAACTGGGTGGCTTAAAACAGCAAGTGTATTCTCCTCTCCACCCCGTCCCCCATCCACCCATCCCTATTCTCTCCTGAAGGCTCTAGGGCAGGGGTCCCAAACTCCTGGTCTGCAGCCTGTTTGGAACTGGGTCACACAGCAGGAGATGAGCAGCAGGCGAGAGAGCAAGCAAAGCTTCATCTGCCCTTTGCATTGATCCCCATCGCCAACATCACTGCCTGAATTATCCCCCCTCCTGTCTATGGAAAAATTGTCTCTCACAAAACCAGTCTCTGGTGCCAAAAAGGCTGGGGACTGCAGCTTGAGGGAAGCCTTCTTCCTGTCTCTTCCAGCTTGGTTGGTGGTGTCAGTCTTGGCGCATCCTTGGCTTGCAGCCACATCACCCAGCCCCCCACCCTCTCCACTATCACTGGCAGTCTTCCCTGTGTGTCTGTCTCCACATGGCCTTCTAATAAGGACACCATGGGATTTAGGCCCCAGTCTAATACAGGATGACCTCAGCTTAATTAAGAATATCTGCAAAGACCCAATTTTCAAGTAAGGTCATGTTACTTGCAGCCACATCACCCAGCCCCCCACCCTCTCCACTATCACTGGCAGTCTTCCCTGTGTGTCTGTCTCCACATGGCCTTCTAATAAGGAAACCATGGGATTTAGGCCCCAGTCTAATACAGGATGACCTCAGCTTAATTAAGAATATCTGCAAAGACCCAATTTTCAAGTAAGGTCATGTTGATTCACAGGTACTGGGTGGACACGAATTTTTTGGGGGTGGGCACTATTCAACCCAGCATAGTCTGGCAGGTCAGATTCTCATAGCCACAAACCTACCTGTCAAAGAGGTAGGTCCAGTCACCTCTCTGCCTGGGCCTTGTCTGGATCGCATCTGTAAAATGAAAGGGTGCATGGTGGCATCCAGCCCCTGAACCCTCTTGAGTAAGTACAGCGAGACCAGGACTGAGGGCCAGACCCACGCATTTCACGTTGCCTTGTGTGAGGGCATGTCTGTGGCTGTCCCGGCAGACGCCCTTGGGACAGTAAGCGGCGAAGATTTCTGAAGTGATGGGTTCCCAGGCTTGACCTTTATGAGAGTTGAACTCTGGGTGAGTCATAGCTAGGAATTATAATAAACAAACCTGGTCCTGCCCAGCCACTTTGTCACCTAATTCATGGACACCTGCAAACTCACATTCACGTTGAAAGACACGTCAGAACAAACTGGCTTTTGTACTACAGATTCCAAGGGACATCTGAGGTCATGAACTAAGTCAGTGTGTGCTGAGTCCACCCCCAGGAGTGGCCAGGTGGGCAGGGCTGTGGGTGCAGCAGCAGGAGCTTCAGATGGGAACTGGGGGGAACCTGCTCCTCGATGTTTCCAGGGCTTCAACCAACGTCCCTGTAGGTAATATAATTGCAGTTAAAACAACAATGATGTGGTCCTCCTTTTACACAGATCTTAGCTTCTCACAAAAGTTTGTTGCATCTGTTATTTGATTCGGTTTGATTCTCAAGAGTCCTGAGTGGGTGGAAACTTTGATCTCAGCTTTCCAGATGGGGAAATTGAAGCTCAGAGGGATAATGGACTTGCACAAGATGGCACTCCCTCCTCTGGCTCTTGGAACATCCCTTTGGACCCAGCACATCCAGGGTCTCCCCAGTGCTGCCTTCAGGGGTCTTATCTGGGATGGTGGTCTTGAGAATCACCAGCATCCCCTGTCAAGTCACCATCAAAACGTTAGGTAATAATTTTTCATATGAACATCTTGATTCCTCATTCTCACACAAAGTATGAGGACATACATCTTTATGTGTGTGTGTTAGCCACTTTGTCGTGTCCAACTCTGCATGATCCCATGGACTGAAGCCCGCCAGGCTCCTCTGTCCATGGAATTCTCCAGGCAAGAATACTCGAGTGGGTAGCCATTTCCTTCTCCAGGGGATCTTCCCAACCAGGGATCCAACCTGGTTCCTGCATGTAGGCAGACTCTTTACCATCTGGGCCACCAGGGAAGCCCCATACAGATTATTTATAAGATGTTGCTATTTTTTAATGATTTACAACATCAGTTCAGTTCAGTTCNAAAACCACCTGACCAGGTAGACATTAAGAGACGAGGGTTCGATCCCTGAGTTGGGAAAATCCACTGGAGGAGGGCATGGCAGCGCACTCCAGTATCCTTACCTGGAGCATCCCATGGACAGAGGAGCCTGGTGGGCTACAGTCCACAGGGTCGCACAGGCTCAGACACGACTGAAGCAATTCAGTGTGCTTGCACGTTCTGTTACTATCACTACCTTCTATTTTTCCGGCCATGCTGCGAAGCAAGCGGGATCTTAGTTCCGCTTCCAGGGATCAAACCCACGCTCCCCTGCAGTGGAAGCCTGGCGTCTGAACCGCTGGGGCATCAGGGAAGTCCTCGTTAAATTATTATTAATGAGCGTCACTCGACCAGCACCCCCACACATACTTCCTTCCTCCTGGGCCCCTCCCCCCACACCCTGACCCCGGGGTGGGTGCAGGCGCCAATTGTGACTAATCACGACATTAGTCACCCCCACCGGGGCTCCCAGGGACCCAGCCGGCCACTCAGTTAAGACGGTAATGAAGCGGCTGCAACACAGGAGGTCTTCCCATCTGGGACCCCAGCTGACCCGACTCCTGCCTGAGGTTTGAGAGATGGCCATGCGGACTCCAGAACTCCCAGCCCGGCTGTTTATGCCTGATGTGATCGTTTATTTATGTCCGTGGCGCACAGGACGGGCCAGCTCCCATCTCCGTTTGTTCTCAGCATTCTTCCCCGGGGCCTCGCCCTGCTCCTGCCAGGCCCTGATTGTGAAGACAGATGTCCTCACCATGGCTGCGGCCAAGGCAGCCCCCAGCCCTTCGGCACCACTCAGAGGTTGGGGTGGGGGTGATGAGACAGATGTAGAGGTCCACCCCTCTCTCAGGTGGGAGTGACCCAAGGGTGACTCTCTTACAGCAGTGAGTAAGAGACTGTGAGGCCCCAGGAAAGCTTTGGAAATAAACACAGGTGGGCTCCACGCCGGCACTGCCTCCACTCGCTAGGTGACCCTTCTTGGGGGAACATGATTGCTTCCTCCTCTTTTAAAAAAAAATTTGCATTGAAGTGTAACTGACTTACAATGCTGCTTTAATTTCTGCTGCACGGCAAAGTGACTCAGTTACGCACATACACACGTTCTTTTTTTATATTCTTTCCCATTATGCTTTGTCCCCAGTTATTGAATCTAGTTCCCTGTGCTAGCAGGAGGACGCTGCCGTTTACCCATCCTATTCGTAACAGTTGGCATCTCCTAACCCCAAACGCCCATTTCCCGCTCGTCCACCCTCACCCCTTGGTAGTCGCAAGTCTGCTGCCCAGGTCCGAGGCTCTGTTCTGTCTCCAAGGTAGGTTTCCTCGTGCCGAACCCCATGGACAGCAGCCCGCCAGCCTCCTTTGTCCATGGGATTCTCCAGGCAAGAACACTGACGTGGGTTGCCGTTTCCTTCTCCAGGGGATCTTCATGACCCAGGGCTCGAACCTGCCTCTCCTGCATTGCAGGCGGATTCTTTACTGCTGAGCCATCATGTTGGACAGTGGTCCGAGCCGCCTCCAAGGACAACGAGCAGGGGCGGCCATGTGAGAACTGCAGGGAAGGGCATTCCAGGCAGAGGGAACAGCACGTACCCTGGAGGTTCAAGCATCTAAACGGGCCGAGTGGGTTCAGGAGTGAGAGAATGAGGGCCTGAGGAGGTGGGTGCAGCCGGGCAGCCGAGGGCTCCGTGCCCCCTGGGTTTCCTCTAACAGCATCCAGAACAGTGGGTGGCTCACGTGGTTGAGAAGAGCGTCCTCAAGCCCAAGAGTCCTGCTCTCAGAGATCCGAGCCCCTTAGCCCCATCCTCCCTTCCCTCCTGCGTCCAGGACTCAGTGAGGTCGGTTGCCCTGCCCTTGGGACCATGTTGGCCCCATGTGCCCTTAGGGGCAGGGTCTCCCTGGGTTGGGGGGGTGGGTCCCTGCTCTGTCTGAGCCTTCCCAACAAGGCGGCTTTGTCTGACAGCTCGGAGGACCCCAGCACTCCACCCTAAGCCCCCTGCAGTGGCCCGAACAGAGCTCTGAAAGGCGGCTTTATCTGTGTCCCGGGGCAGGTTCCTGGGAAGCAGGCGGCCAGGGCTGGCACATGGGCTGGGCAGCAGCTTCAGGCCTGACTCCTGGGGCCGCAGATGCAGAAAGAGGCCAGGGACCGATGGCTGCCCTGGGAGGGTACAGTCTGTCAAAGGCCCGCCCCAGAGGGGGACAAGCGGACTCCTCGGGCATGCTGGCCCCCCTCCCCACCCCTGCAATCTGCTCCCTCCAGCGCGCTGGTCAGTGACATGACCCTTTGTGCAGCCCCTGCCCTTTGGGAGGAGGGAGGCAGGTAAGGCCGAGCCACCTGTACCCAGATCTCGAGGGCCTGCTCCCCACTCCCTTTCTCTGGTCTTGGGAAGCATCCGGGTGGAAACAGACCACTGGGGAGGGCAGCCTTCCAAATGAAAAGGAGCTTCACGTAAGACCTGTGCGCCCTGGTGGCTCATAAAGAATCCGCCTGCCAATGCAAGGGACGTGGGTTCCATTTCTGATCCGGGGAAGATCCCACATGCCATGGAGCAACCAAGTCTGTGTGCCGCAACTTCCGAGTCTGCGCTCTGGTCCAGGAACCACAGCTACTGAAGCCCGCACACCCTACAGCCTGTGCTCTGCAATGAGAAACGCCACTGCAGTGGGAAGCCTGCGCATCACAGCTGGAGAGTAGCCCCCACTTACCGCAGCCAGAGAAAAGCCAGCACAGCAAAGACCCAGCACAGCCACAACTAAAGAGTAAATAAATAAAGAATGTTTTAGAAAGAAAGAAAGGCCTGTGCCCTAAGCCACCCTTTGGCAGGCTGGAGGTGAGGGTGAGAACAAGAAAGAAGTTCCTCCAGCAGCATCTCTGTCCATCCCTGCTTAGCCCCGGTTAATATTCCCCGTGGTCGTGATATCCATGACTTGCCTCCCTGGGTTTACCTCTGAGGTCCACACCTTTCTGCAGGGGAGGGCAGTCCCACTTTATAGATGTGGATGCAACCTCTTTAGGCAAAGAGGTTAGACTCTCTGCCTAAAGGCACCCAGCTGGTGAGAAGCAGAGCCAGGATTTGAACCCAAGAATGTCTGAGGCCAGAGCCCAGGCCCTGAGTGCCGTGCCTCCCAGCTGAGCTGGCTCTGCCGGCCAGACAACAGCAGCGGGGTGGAGAAGCCACACGGCAGCTCCACCTGTGGATGCACCAGGCGGAAGAATCAGGAGGACGCCTGGTCACGCTCCTGCGGGGGACCCACTTCCTGCCATTATCTACCTATTAGCTCTTCTTTAAGAGGCTCTGTTCTCTCTGACAAAAATTGAGATCATTAGCACCACCAAACTGTACACTTAATTAGTTAAGATGGTAAATTGTGTTTTGCGTATTTTATCACATTTTCCACAAAAGCTTTAATATTCAAACATTTTTAAAAAGTGAGTTTACCAAAACTTCAAGAGGCACTAAGCCTATATACAATGGAATGTTACTCAGCCATTAAAAAGAATAAAATAATGCCATTTGCAGCAATATAGATGGGCCTAGAGATTCTCATACTGAGAGAAGTAAGCCAGATAGAGAAAGACAAATATCAGTGATATTGCTTACAGGCAGAATCTAAAAAAAATGATGTGAATGAAATTATTTACAAAACAGAAATAGATTCACAGGCTTAGAGAACAAACTTATGGTTATGGTGGCAGGAATAGTAGGGCATTTGTAGGATTGACATGTACACATTGCAATATTTAAAATGGATAACCAATAAGAACCTACTGTATATGCAGGGAGCCCTGTTCATTATTATACAACAACCTAAATGGGGAAATAATTTGGAAAAGAATCAATACATATATATGTGTAATTGGATCACTTCCTGTATACCCAAATTTTTCATGACATTGTTAATCAACTCTGCTGCTGCTAAGTCACTTCAGTCGTGTCTGACTCTGTGCGACCCCATAGATGGCAGCCCACCAGGCTCCCCTGTCCCTGGGATTCTCCAGGCAAGAACACTGGAGTGGGTTGCCATTTCCTTCTCCAGTGCATGAAAGAGAAAAGTGAAAGTGAAGTCGCTCAGTCGTGTCTGACCCTCAGCGACCCCATGGGCTGCAGCTTTCCAGGCTCCTCTGTCTATGGGATTTTCCAGGCAAGAGTACTGGAGTGGGGTGCCATTGCCTTCTCTACTCCAATATAAAATAAAAAGTTTTTTTTAAAAGGCATTGAAGACAAATCAACACCAACCCAAGTCTCCCTGACATACTGAGAAATGGAAGAGCGTTATAAGGAGAGTGTATTTATTGCAATGGGGTCTGATGCACCTACATGCAAAGTCCTGACTCACCTTGTGGGTGATTGACTGGGCCGGTGGCTTTGAGGAAACACCAGTCATTGTACCGGTGGGGAGACAGGTACAGAAAGGAGCTGCAGTGCAGAGCCCATTGTAGCAAAGCCCAGGCTGGAACCGGCGCCCACTGGCCTCCAGATGCACCTTACCCGGGGGGCTGCCGGGTCCAGCAAGGACAGTTAGTGCCGCTGAGAGAGTCAGTTCCTAGGCAGGTTGATAAGAAGCCCGGGGTCCCTGAGGAGGAGAGAGGGATCTGGAATTCTCTAAGAGAAGGAAAGGACAAACGCTTTTTTCCCTCTACAGTCCTTAGTGTTAGTCACATAAATCATTTTTTCCTTTAAGCCGGGAACTGATTTGATTATACAACAAACAGTTCTGTTGAAACTCTGTACTAAGGATTATATAGCAACATTGTACCCTGCTTGAGGACAGTTTCTCCTTCCTGGAAACCTTCTGACTAGTCTTGATATTTTAAATTGTAAATTATGGGAGTGGGTCTGGTAAGATCTTTACAACCTTGAGACATTCTTTTGACTTATTGTCATAACCAGTTTAAAAAGTATAAAACTCACTTGCTAACACTCGCGAGGGGGGGCACTCGCTGTCGCCTTCTGATGTCTGTGTCAGAGGCTTTCTCTCTCTCTCTTTATACTTTAATAAAACTCTGCTACACAGAAGCTCTTACGTGATCAAGACTGGTCCCTGGTCCCGAAGCTAAATCTTCTTCTTTGGAGATGAAGAATCCAACACCGTTCACCATAAGCTATCACCACCAGGAAGCAGAGGGGCAGAAGCCCCCTTGTTCTGCATGGACCTGCAGGTGTGATGTCTTTCCAGTCCAAGGCCAGGAGCACTGAGGCATTCCAGGGAGGACCACTGAGGCCGCCGGAAGGGGAAACGGGATGATAACAGCAGCCATCCTCAATGCTCCGCCCCAGGTGGTGTTAAACCTTTCACGCTCGTAAAGCTGGGGAAACTTTAAGGTGAAGTCACTTGCCCACATCCGTGGAACAAGCCAGAGGCAGAGATGGGACTCAGGTCTGTCACACTCCGGCAACTTCGGGGTGACTACCTAGGAAGATGGTGGGACCGGGAGGGAAGTTCAAGCCCCGTCGTCCCTCACGCCAGCGCCAGAGGCCCAGGCAAGCCTTCCCCACACCCACTCGGTGAGAGCTTTCCAGAACAATAAGCGCGTCATGCTGTGCCCCTTCCCTCCCCTCAGCTGACACCTCCAGTGGTTCCTTAAGGAGTGAAGTTGGTCCTCAGCAGCCTCTGGAGCCTCACCCCGACCTGTCCAGACTCCCTTGTATTTTGTCCCTCAAACTGGCCCCTTCGCAGTTCCTTAAAAGCTCTGTGACCAGGAAGCTGAGGCCCATCTGAGCCCAGTTTCCCCACTGTCAGATGGGGCCATGTACCCCCCACCCCTGGAGTCTGCTGGAGCAAGGACAGGGCGTGGAGAATTCCGTGCAAACTGTAAAGTGTTGTGCCCCCATCGTACGGGACAAAGGAGAGCAGACAAGGCCAGGCTTCCAGGGAGGCTGGGCATCTAGCCCCTTAGGCCATTGGCTAAGCATCCCTAGCATCTCCTGCCTCTCCTA
>SJYX01000520.1:0-38971 GCA_006410675.1 Oreotragus oreotragus
CTCCAGTACTCTTGCCTGGGAAATTCCATGGATGGAGGAGTCTGGTAGGCTACAGTTCATGGGGTCGTTAAGAGTCAGACACGACTGAGCGACTTCACTTTCACTTTTCACTTTAATGCATTGGAGAAGGAAATGGCAACCCAATCCAGTGTTCTTGCCTGGAGAATCCCAGGAACAGGGGAGCCTGGTGGGCTGCCGTCCATGGGGTCGCACAGAGTCGGACACGACTGAAGTGGCTTAGCAGCAGCAGCAGCATAAATAAAAGTTTGTATCTGTTAATCCCAAACTCCCAGTCCATCCCGGCCCACCCTCTGCAACTTCAGCAACCACAAGTCTGTTCTCTGTACTGTGAGCCCATTTCTGTTCTGCGCATAGATCATCTGTGTCATATTTTAGAGTCTACATATAAGTGATATGATGTTTGCCTTTCTCTGACTTGCTTCACTTAGTATGATTATCTCTAGGTCTATCCATGGTGCTATAAATGGCACCATTTTGTTCTTTTTTACGACTAATATTCCATTGTATATAGGCACCACATCTTCTTTATCCATTCATCTATTGATGGACATCTAAGATGCTTCCATGTCTTGGTTATTGTAAACAGTGATGCAGTGAACATTGTAATGCATGTATCTTTTCAAATTAAAGTTTTCTCCAGATATATGCCCAGGAGTAGGATTGTAGGATCATATGGTAGCTCTCTTTTTAGTTTTTTAAGGAATCTCCATACTTCTCTCCGTAGTGACTGCACCAGTTTACATTCCCACCAACAGTGTAGGAGGGTCCCCTTCTCCAGCAGCAGGCAGTTTTACCCACCCGTGCAAGAAACATATTTTAAATGCCTCATATCTTTTTTACCAGAACTTCTCACAGACATTCCAGACTTCAAAACGGACCATGAAAATGTAAAGTAATTCAGAATTTCACATTGAAAGCATTTAAAATTTGGAAAGTGGGCAGCCATCTACCACCATGACGAAAGTTTGGGAGGTCAGGCAGCTTTCTGGCTCAGAGCTTGAGAAACTTGAAAGAGAAAAAGCAGGATTGACTGAGGAAGAACCAAACATGGGAGAAGGAAGGGCCAAGGGATTAAAAGCCTGCCTGAAACCTTCCATTTTTAATGTTTATCCTATATGATGGAGAGCAGCTTTGAATTTATTTCCCTACACTGTGACCTACAGAACATATTTTATTCAGAAAACATCATTGGTAAAAAAAAAAAAAAGCTCAAGATGTGATATTTATTTACAAAAACTGGCAAACATATTTTAAATATATTCTTCAAGAATAAAATGCAGTTATACAAGCAGTAAACAGTGTTTCTAACGTGTGGTATTCACAGCTGAGACGCATGATGAAAAAAATCCACTTGGTTTAGGCATCTCTTTAGAATCATAGGCAGAAAACATGACTATACCTTCCCACTGGAAGACACACAAAGCAGTACCTCCCATACATTTGTAATAGCTCCAATATCAGCTGCTCTAGAAACTTATGTGAGAAGCTGCAGTCACAGACAGACTTGGTTGCTAATGTGCCAAAGAGCAACCTCTTCCACCCTAAAGCTAAAGTTTCTCGAGGACCAATGAGCTGAGCAAATTAAGTGAGCTCAACTAGTGCTTAGCCTGAGTTTCCACTTTTACAACTTTCTGTGATGCTGTGCAGTCAGTCATCCCTTGGTATCAACAAGGGGTTGGTTCCAGGGACCACATATATATACCAAGTCCCTCATATAAAACAGCACAGTATTTGCACAGAACCCACGCCCATCCTCCCATACACTTTTTTTTTTAACTTGATGAATTGAACTTTTTTTTTTTTTTGAAGTATGGTTGATTTACAGTGTTGTGTTAATTTCTGTTCTACAGCAAAGTGATTCCCTTGTACATATACATATTCTTTTTCACATTCTTCTTCATCACAGTTTATCACAGGACATTGGATATAGTTCCCTGTGCTATACAGTAGGCCCTTGCTGTTTATCCATCCTATAATAGTTAGTATCTGCTCATCCTAAACTCCCAGTCCTTCCCTCTCACTGCTCCTCCTCATTGGCAACCACAAGTCTGCTCTCTATGACTGTCAATCTGTTTCTGTTTCACAGATAAGTTCATGTGTGTCTTTTTTTTTTTTTAGATTCCACATATAAATATCCTATGGTATTTGTTTTTCTCTTTCTGACTTATTTCACCTAGCATGATAATCTGTTAAATCCATCCATGTTGCTGCAAATGCCATTATTTGATTCTTTTTTATGGCTGAGTAATTTTCCATTGAATATAAGCACCACATCTTCTTTATCCATTACTCTGTCGATGGACACTTAGGTCGTTTCCATGTCTTGGCTATTGTGAATAGTGCTGCTATGAACACAGGGGTGCATGTATCTTTTTGAACTATAGTTTTATCTGGATATAGGCCCAGGAATCTCCCATACACTTCAAATCATCTCCATAAAGTGAAATCATCTCCATTAACATCTGATACAATGTAAATATTATGTAAATAGCTGCTGGAGCATGGGAAATTCAAGTTTGCTCTCTGGAATTTTCTGAGGGCTTTTTCCCTGAATATTTTCTATCTGTGGTTGGTTGAACCTGTGAACACAGCACCCACAGACACAAAGGGCTGACTGTACTAGTAAATACAGATTTATATTGTTTTAACAAAAAAGGAGAAACTGGAATTACCCCAACTAGATTTCAAAACCTACAAAATCCAAAATCTCCCCAAGAATTGAAAACAATTCTCAAATTGACATGCTTATCAAATATATAAATTGGTATTTCAAAGAAAATGAAGAAAAGATATTAAACAGAAGGCCAGGGATTACAGCCAAGATCCTGAACTATCCCCTGAAACTGGGTGACATATTCACCACCCAAAGACAGCAGACCCTCCCACACTACTCTCGGCTCTGTCGGAGCGAGAGGAGCCTGATTTAGCATGTGTTTTATGCGCTGTAGGGGCTTCCCTGGTGGCTCAGTGGGGAAGGATCTGCCTGCAATGCAGGAGACACAGGTTCTATACCTGGGTCAGGAAGATGAAAGCAGGCATAGGAACCCACTCCAGCATTCTTGCCTGGAGAATCCCATCGATAGAGGAGCCTGGCGGACTACAGTCCATGGAGTCACAAAGAGTCGTACTAACTCGAACTAACACTGTGCACTGTAGACAGACTATTTCAGTGAATTCTCCTTGACCTTGGGTTTCCCACAGGACAGGCTCCTCATTGCCGCTCAGCAAGGGCAGAAACTGAGGCTAGAACTCGCCCACAGCTGTCCAGGCAGGAGGTGCTGGACAGGTCCAATGAGGCCTCGATCCTCTTCCTGGGCACCAGGTCCATCTGCTCCCAAATCCACAGCACATCTAACTTCAACTCTAGAAGAATTCCAACCAACTTGCATTTTCCTCTAATCATAATAAGTATGCATTTTGTTTACAGTAAGCTTTAAATACATCAGACATGGTGACCCTACAGAAGGACTCTGGGCTTCAGCTTCAGATGGACTTGTGACCAGTAGGGAGGGACAAGCAAAAGCTGGAGAAGTGACCAGGAGAAAACTGCTAGGCCAGACTCAGGGACAAGCGATACCGCCTTCATTATTTCCAAGTGAAATACTTCTTGGGCTATACCTGTTGATCTGGTGAGAAATTCAATTTCACTGTGTAGTATAAGAACCTCAGAGTGGGGACTTCCCTGGTGGTTCAGTGGTTAAGACTCCGTGCTCCCCACGCAGGGGCACAGATGGATTCGATGCCTGGTCCGGGAACTAAGACTCTGCACACTGCCTGGCACTGTCAACAAAAAAAAGATCTCAGGGTGGGTGAGGTTGTGAAGTCCAGAAGAATGTGGAGAAAGGTCCACCATGGCCATTATTAAGCTTCTCGTAGTCCAGACCTATATGGTCCATCCCAAAGGCACTGATCAGGGCAAGGCTTCTGTCTTCAGACACTGACCATCCTCACTATGGAATTCTCCCTCCTCCAATAGCCAGTAAGACACCCCAGGTTAAAAAAAAAAGAGTCTGGCATTCCTCCCTAAGAGCAAGGGAACTTCTCACTTAAGCAGACCAAGACTCAAAGCTCTCCTTGAGGGGAAAGAGAAGGGAAAGTCCACTCCGGCTTCAGAATGAGCTGGGAGCGGACACGGTGGGCATCAGCGAAGAGAGCAGGTCTACCTTTGGGTCTGTTTCACTGATAAGTTGCTTTAGTTGTGCTCTGTCAGGACCCAAGGATTCGAGTTCTAGAAAGTATGTGTCAGGCTGAACTGTACACTGCTGCCCATATTGGATTCTCAGTTGTGCCTGACTCTGCAACCTCATAGACTGTAGCCCACCAGGTTCCTCTGTCCACGGGATTTCCCAGACAAGAATACTAGAGTAGGTTGCCATTTCCTCCTCCAGGGGATCTTCCTCACCTAGGGACTGAACCCTTATCTACAGTGGTTCCTGCATTGGCAGGCGGGTTCTTTACCCCTGAGCCACCTGGGAAGCCCCATATTGGACTCTCTGTGATCCATAAAAAGGGTTACTTCTTATGTTCAAAGCTAGTGGAGGTGATGGAATTCCAGTTGAGCTAGTTCAAATCCTAAAAGATGATGCTGTGAAAGTGCTATACTCAATATGACAGCAAATTTGGAAAATTCAGCAGTGGCCACAGGACTGGAAAAGGTCACTTTCACTTTTCATTCCAATTCCAAAGAAAGACAATGCCAAAGAATGTTCAAACTACCACACAATTATACTCATCTCACACACTAGCAAAGTAATGCTCAAAATTCTCCAAGCCAGGCTTCAACAATATGTGAACTGAGAACTTTCAGATGTTCAAGCTGGATTTAGAAAAGGCAGAGGAAACAGAGATCAAATTGCCAACATCTATTGAATCATCAAAAAAGCAACAGAGTTCCAGAAAAACATCTACTTCTGCTTTATTAACTACACCAAAGCCTTTGACTGTGTAGATCACAACAAACTGTGGGAAATTCTTCAAGAGATGGGAATACTAGACCACCTTACCAGCGTCCTGAGAAATCTGTATGCAGGTCAAGAAGCAACAGTTAGAACCAAGCATGGAACAACAAACTGGTTCCAAATTGGGACAGGAGTATGTCAAGGCTGTATATCGTCGCCCTGCTTATTTAACTTACATGCAGAGTACATCATGTGAAATGCTGGGCTGGATGAAGCACAAGCTGGAATCAAGACCGCCAGGAGAAATACCAATAACCTCAGATACACAGATGACACCAACCTTATGGCAGAAAGCAAAGAAGAACTAAAGAGCCTCTTGATGAAAGTGAAAGAAGAGAGTGAAAAAGGTGGCTTAAAACTCAACATTCAAAAAATGAAGATCATGGCATCCAGCCCCATCACTTCATGGCAAATAGAAGGGGAAACAATGGAAACAGTGACACACTTTAATTTGGGGGGCTCCAAAATCATTGCAGATGGTGACTGCAGCCATGAAATTAAAAGACACTTGCTTCTTGGAAGAAAAGCTATGACTAACCTAGACAGCATATTAAAAAACAGAGACATTGCCTTGCCAACAAAGGTCCATCTAGTCAAAGCTATGGTTTTTCCAGTAGTCATGTATGGATGTGAGAGTTGGACTATAAAGAAAGCTGAGTGCCACAGAATTGATGCTTTTGAACTATGGTGTTGGAGAAGACTCCTGAGAGTCTCTTGGATGGCAAGGAGATCAAACCTGTCGATCCTAAAGGAAATAGTCCTGAATATTCATTGGAAGGACTGATGCTGAAGCTGAAACTCCAATACTTTGGCCACCTGATGCGAAGAACTGACTCACTGGAAAAGACCCTGATGCTGGGAAAGACTAAAGGCAGGAGGAGAAGGGGCCAACGGAGGATGAGATGATTGGATGGCATCACCAACTTGAGCAAGCTCTGGGAGTTGGTGATGGACAGGAAAGTCTGGTGAGCTGCAGTCCATGGGGTCGCAAAGAGTCAGACATGACTGAGTGACTGAACTGAACTTACATTCAACCCAAAACCACACCAGCACAGGAGGCCCTGGGTGGAAACAGAGGGACCATCTCTCTCTCTCTTTTCCAACAAGGAACACATGGGATGTTTGAACCAGCCCAGCTCTGACCTAATCCTCCTCTCACAATTCTGAATATCAAGAACTGACTTTCTCACGTGGGTCTTTGAGATGATGGACGGGCCCATAATTTAAAAGGGTTCTGTGGCAACATCAGGTTAGACTTGATAAATGTGGCTCAGACTCCCTGCTGGTAGAGTAGTTAGGCCTCCACTGCAGAGGCCACTGGTTCCACCTCTGGTGGGAGGGACAAGGATCCCACAAGATGCTGGGTGAGGCAAAAAATAAGTTCTATAAATGTTGTTCTTGACTCTCCAAACCCGTAAACGGAACACTAAGCTGCCAGGATATTACGGTGATGGTTTTGTACTTAGCTCTTTTATTTATATCCCTTCTTGTTCTGAAAAATATGTCAGGGGTTTATTTCTCCATGAAGAAAGGGTTGCTTTAGCAACAGTACGGAAGTACAGGATAAAGAAGAATACTTCTCAAATGTCTATAAATGACCCGGATTAGGCTTCTCAGTTTGAAAAATACCTAATCCCTTTCAGCAATGAAGTGCTGAGATCATAAGGAGAAATCCAAAGTTCTTTTAAGGGCTGAGAGCTGATTTATTTTTAGGGAGGAGATGAGTTAAACCTCCAGTCATCTCAGTCCATCAGAGGCGACCCTACAAAGAATGGGGTGAGCATGGGGTGTCACAGAGGGTAAGCTTAAAAGTAGTGGGATCTGAGTTGTGGTTACTACACTCTGGCTAGAAACAAAGTTGTCACTGTTCCAGACAAAAAGAGAAAAATAAGGGTAGTTCTCAGCACAAGAAAAGGCACCAATAACTATCTGTAGGGGACTTCCCAGGTGACAACAGTGGTAAAGAGCCTGCCTGCCAATTCAGGAGACATAAGAGACTCGGGTTTGATCCCTGGGTTGGGAAGATCCCCTGGAGGAAGAAAGGGCAGTCCAGTCCAGTACTCTTGCCTAGGAAATCTCATGGACAGAGGGGCCTTCTAGGCTATAGTCCATGGGGTCAGAAAGAGCAGGACACAATTAAGTGAGTGAACAACAGCAACACAAGGCAAGATGTAACACTACAAACTGCACATGTGATCTCCCTAAATAGCAGGATCCAAAAGTGCTAAAGCTACCTGGGGTTCCACGTAGGTGATGTTGTTCAGTGGCTCAGCTGTGTCCAACTCTTTGCGACCCCAAGGACTGTAGCACAACAGGCTTCCCCGTCCTTCACCATTTCCTGGAGTGTGCTCAGATCCATGTAGATGATACCACTGCCGTTTGTAGGCATTTTCTCTAAACACAAGTACAAAGAAACTCTCTCTAAAATAAATGAAAAGTAGATAGCACGTGAGGCCCACAGCTTTGAAGTTATGTGGGAATANCAGGCTTCCCCGTCCTTCACCATTTCCTGGAGTGTGCTCAGATCCATGTAGATGATACCACTGCCGTTTGTAGGCATTTTCTCTAAACACAAGTACAAAGAAACTCTCTCTAAAATAAATGAAAAGTAGATAGCACGTGAGGCCCACAGCTTTGAAAAATTATGTGGGAATATTCTAGACACTGCTGGGCTGGAAATAGAATCTGTCTGAGGATATGAGGAAAAGGTTCTTAAAAACCCAAAGCCCAGACAGGAATCCAGCTGGCATCTCCAGGACAGAATCAGAGCTGCTCTCCCTCCGTCTGGCTCTTGGCCTGATGATCACAAACCTCCAGGCACTCAGCGACCTGGGCTGACCAGAAAAGGCAGCACCTGCTGACAAGGACCGACCCACTGACAGGGACCCACTGGACCCATGGCGGTGGGGCACCCACAGCGATGCAGAGCTGTGTCCATGGGGACTGAGGCTCAGTTCCTCTGTTCACGGGCTTGTTCCATAAACCCCACCTGCCTTGGGACACGTATGGTCCAGGGGATAAGTCACCTGCCTGGGGCTCTGTCTCAGGAACCTCTACTCCAGCCAGAAAGACAGACAAATGCTGGTAAAATCGAACATCAGATGGTACAAGAGATGAACAGAATGTGAAGCCAGGAGAGCGGGTCTGGATGTGGGAGAAGGGAGGATGAGAACGGGTAAAGGGTCAGGGAGAGCCCCCTTTGAAAATGACCAAAGGGTGGGGCCTGAAGCATGAGCAGGAGTTAGGAGAATCGAGAGTCCATCTGGAGAGAAGTCCTAGAAAATGAGGGTGGAAGGTATTCTAGACAGGGATCCAGGCACAAGTGTCCTGTAATGGGGGCAGCGGCCGTGTGGAGAGGAGAGGCCATGTGATGGGCACACGGAGGTGTCATTAACTCAACCTGTCAGTCTGCAGAGACTGATGAGGTCCAGGGGGCCTCACAGGCTAGGGAAGGAGCAGGTAGTTTCTCCAGGAAGGGCAGGAAATGAGAGGAGGGGGCATCACTGTGGGGGCCACACCATCAGAACCACCACACCTGCACAAAAGCAAAACCAGACTTCTGGCAATAGACCACCGTGGCACATTTCCTGAATGAATGAATGGATATTTAAATATAACTTTAAATATTTTCATTTTATATATTTATTTTATTAAAATATTTTTATTTGGAATAACTTCATTCTATATACTTAAATCTGAACAACCGATCCATGGTCCTTTAATTTTATAAAATACAATAATACTGCAGAACAAAGAATGGGAACATTCCCCAAGCCAGATAAACAGATATTAGAGTGAGGATATTGGCACGTCCAGTATCAGCTGGCACACAGAACAAGATAATTCATGGTTAGTTTAAATTCAAATTCCTAGAGGCAGAAAGTGGAATGGTGTCTGCCAGGGGCTGGAGGAGGGGGGGTTAAGGAATTTTTAAATAGATATGGAGCTCCAGTTCTGCAAGATGAAAAAGGTTCTGGAGGTTGGTTTACAACAATGCAAATGTAATTAACACTACTAAACTGTACACTTAAAGATTAAGATGGTAAATTTTACATTACATGTTGTATTGTTGTTGTTTAGTTGCCAAGTTGTGTCTGACTCTTTGCAACTGCATGGACTGCAACATGCCAGGCTTCCCTGTCCTCCGCTATCTCCTGGCGTCTGCTCAAATTCACATCCATTGAATTGGTGATGCCATCCAACCGTCTCATCCTCTGTCACCCCCTTCTCTTCCTGCCTTCAATCTTTCCCAGCATTAGGGTCTTTAAATGAGTCAGCTCTTAGCATCAGGTGGCCAAAGTATTGGAGATTCAGCTTTGCCACACGTCAAGTGTATTTTATTACAATGTAAATTAAAAAAATTTTTTTCAAATCAAAAAGTCATAGTTTTTGCTAGGCAGGACTGGTTACCAGTCAGCAGAGGAAGACTGCACATAATTACTCATAACTCTGCAGGCAAGAAGCAGATACCCTGGCTGGAGTGAGGTCTGCCTTGGGGCAGGAGGGGCACAACTCTGAATACAGGCCTGGATTCCCTTAGGTCTAACACAGACATTTTAGTCAGTCCTGATATTAAGGTTCCTCATCCAATCAACGTTAAATAACTCTGCAACCTGTCAAGCAGATGTGCAGACCAAGAAAGCATTGCAGCTTGTTGTGCATGCATAAACGTCACCAGGCAGGAAGTGTACTGGTTCCCAGTGACACGGTTCTAAGTCAGCGGCACCATGTGGTTGAACACAAGCTTAAAGTTGAATACCTAACTGGCCCTTCAGATTTCTCCAAAAATACTTCACTGTGATATATAATTAAAACTAAATATTATTGAGTGAACAGAAGGTTGCCTTTGATACAGTTAAGCTACTCAATTGAAATAAGCAACAACTGCCACATCTTTTGGGTCGATTATAAAATGTTTGAAGTTAGGACAGGCTGATGACACTGACTGATGCACTGGGACATTTCTCCATCCAAAGTTCCAGCTGACTTACTGAAGCAGCTGTTCAATTTCCACAGACACACGATGCAGTCACAGAAGAAGTGAAATTCAGAGATTAACCAAAGAGGGAATACAGGCATCCAGCAATTTTCAATATGCCTTGAAATTACACTGTCAATCCTAAAGCAGCACAAGAGGTCAAAAAAAAAGAGCATGGAATTTTAAAAGTATTCTGATAAAGTCTCCTGCCAACACAACCACCAAAGGCCAAATAAATAACAGAAAAAATTATATGAATGAGAAGAGAGTATAAGACTCAAACTTTGTGATACTGAAGAAGAAAACAGTATGAAGTGTGGGGATAAATGCAGCTACCATTGGATAGATATTTCATGAAAGCTACATTTATAACAGTGTTTCATTTTTCCAAAAAGATGCCACTTAATAGAAGGTATGTCACTGGTTTTGTTGTTGTTGTTCTTGAATCACTAGGGTGTGTCTGACTGTAACACCATGGACTACAACATGCCAGACTTCCCTGTCCTTCACTATCTCCTGGAGTTTGCTCCAATTCATGTCCATTGAGTCAGTGATGTTACCTACCTAACCATCTCATCCTCTGCTGCCCACTTCTCCTTCTGCCTTCAATCTTTCCCAGCATCAGGGTCTTTTCCAATGAGTCAGCTCTTGGCATCAGGTGGCCAAAGGATTGGAGGTTCAAATTCAGCATCAGTCCTCCCATTGAATATTTGGGGGTTAATTTCCTTAAAGATGGACTGGATTGATCCTGCTCTTCAAGGGACTCTCAAGAGTCTTCTCCAGGACCACAATTCGAAAGTCACTTTTGCCATAATGAAGGACAGTTAGTTACTGAAGGCCACCCTGTCCCTCACTTTTTATATATTTATTTTTTTAATAAATTTGGATTGTATTGACCTTTTTTATTGCTGACATCAGGCAGCATGCGGTATCTTAGTTCCCTGACCAGGAATCAAACCTTAACCACTGGACCACCAGGGAAGTCCCTTACTTTTTATTATTAATGCAATGTAAAGTCTTCTGATGAAGGTACAATACAGATTTTTAAAAAATCATTCAGGGGTACTCTTTCTGCCCCCTTCTGATGCCTATGTCAGAAGCTTTCTCTATCTCCTTTATACTTTAATAAAACTTTATGACACAAAAGCTCTGAGCGATCAAGCCTCGTCTCTGGCCCCGGATTGAATTCTTCTCCTCCGGAGGCCAAGAATCCCGGCATCGTAATTCAACAACCTTTCATCTTGGGGGCTCGTCTGGGATCCTTCAGGACAAGATGGGAGCTAACAATTCCAGCCTCACTCCTTTGAACTGTATCCTGAAACACTGGGATAGATTTGATCCCCAGGGCTTAAAGAAGACACACCTGGTCTTCCTATGCGATACTGCATGGCCACGGTATCCACTGGAGGACGGCGAACGGTGGCCGGTTGGAGGGTCTCTTAAGTATAATTTCTGTCTACACCCCCATCTAGAGCAGGGAGGGATGCCTCCGGTAGAAAAATGGCGCTGGTCGCTTTTTTTCTCTCTTACAGATGGGAGTTAACAATTCCAGCCTCACTCCTTTGAACTGTATCCTAAAAAACTGGGATAGATTTGATCCTCAGGGCTTAAAGAAGACACACCTGGTCTTCCTATGTGATACTGCATGGCCACGATATCCATTGGAGGACGGCGAACGGTGGCCGGTTGGAGGGTCTCTTGTATAATACTGTTTTACAATTAGACCGGTTCTGTAGGGAACAAGGGGAATAGGTAGAAGTAGCATATGTGTTGCCTTTTTTCTCTCTGTGAAATATGCCACACTTATGTCCTAAGGGTATAGATTTGGGCATGAAACCTTCAGCTCCCTCCTGTCCTCCCACTTTGCCCCCATACCCGGGGCTCCAAGCTGAACAAACTGAAAACCAGAGAGCCCCCCTCAGAACGGCTGCTTTGGTCTCAGTGGAAATCCAAACTGAGATTCAAACTGCGCATGTGGAGGTCCAAACAACTGTCTTAGTAAGACCTCAGACTACGCTGGTTTCAGTAGAAACTCAGACCATCGAAGTTAGAGATGAGATGGAGGACAGGAGACAAAGAGACAAAGAAAAACAGGTTTCTCCAGTCTATCCCTGGGATCATATGCACAGAACAGCCAGAGAGACTGAGGAACAGCCACACAAGCTGTTGCCTCTTTATGAAACACCCACTAGTTAGAGATGAGATGGAGGACAGGAGACAAAGAGACAAAGAAAAACAGGTTTCTCCAGTCTATCCCTGGGATCATATGCACAGAACAGCCAGAGAGACTGAGGAACAGCCACACAAGCTGTTGCCTCTTTATGAAACACCCACCGGGAGAAATAATCAGTCCAGGAGAGTTAGTAGGTCTTTTTCTTATCAAGAAATACAAACAATCAAGGAGGATCTGGGAGACTATTTAGAGGACCCAGAAAAATATATTAGAGCTTTTAAAGGTGTTACTCTGCTTTATGACCTTACTTGGAAGGATGTGATGTATATCTTGGGGCAAACGCTGACTCCCGACTCAAAGACTCGAGTTTTGGGGAAAGCAGTTGCTTATGGAGATGAATGGCTTGTTAATCAGTAGGGAAGAGAGAGGATGAGATAGCGGCCCTCCCCACTGGGAATCAGGCGGTTCCAACTATAGAACCAGACTGGGACTACAACTCAGCTAAAGGAAGATGAGATCAGAGTCATTTTGTCAGATGTATTCTTGAAGGACTCAGGCAGGCGCGTTCTAAGCCTTTAAACTATAGCAAATTGGCAGACATAGAACAGGAGGAGAAGGAAGCTCCTGGTAAATTCCTAGATAGACTAAGAGAAGCCCTTCACAGATTCACTGAGATTGATCCTGAAAGTGAAGAAGGAAAAGTGATCTTAAAAGATAGATTTATCTATCACTCAATCGGCTCCAGATATCCGCCATAAGCTACAAAAATGGGCGTATGGACCAAATCAGTCTTTACTCTGTTACAACTGGCTCAGACAGTCTATTACGGTAGGGAATATGAGGAAAAGAAAGAAAGGCAAGAAAGACAAAAGGCAGAAGCCTTTGCAATGGCGATGAAAAACGCTCTTAAATAGCCAGAGAAAAATGCCCAGAGGGACCTAGGTGAAAAGGGATGGGCTTGCTATTCCTGTGGAAAAGAGGGGCACCTCAAGCAGGATTGCCCTCAGGCATTTAAGCCGCCCCCGGCTCCATGTCCGGTCTGCAAAGGACCACACTGGAAGAGAGACTACCCTCAGAGGCGTAGGTCTCCAGGGTCGGACTCTTAAGACAATCAGGACTGAAGGTGCCCGGGGGTCCCCACACAAGCTCCCGACCTAATTACACCTGAGGAACCCCGGGTATTAATAATTGTGGGGGGCCAATCCGTCGATTTCCTTTTAGATACTGGGGCAACTTACTCTGTGCTTACTGAAGCCCCTGGCCCACTTTCTTCCCTATCCGCTTCCGTAATGGGACTGTCTGGACGAGCCAAAAAGTATTATTTCAGTTATTCTTTATCTTGCAACTGGGATTCTGTGCTATTTTCACACGAGTTTCTGATCGTGCCAGAATCTCCCTCACCCCTTTTGGGGAGGGATATACTGAGCAAGGTCCATGCCTCTGTTTTTATGAATATGGAGCCCTCCCTTTCTCTTCCTCTAGTTGAACAAAACGTAAATCCTAGAGTATGGGCTGATGAGAAATCTGTGGGTCGAGCACAAAATGCTATTCCTGTAGTTGTCAAGCTCAAAGACCCAAACTTATTTCCACATAAGTTGATTTTCAACAAGGATGCCAAGATCATTCGATGAAGAAAGTATTGTCTCTTCAACAAATGGTACTCAGACAGCTTGATATTCACATGCAAAAGAATGAAGCTGGAGTGTTGTGAAAGTGAAAATTTTATTTGCCCAGTCATGTCCGACTCTTTGTGAACCCACGGACTATAAACCTCCAGGTTCCTCTGTCCATGGAATTCTCCAGGGAAGAATACTGGAGTGCATTGCCATTTCCTTCTCAAGGGAATCTTCTTGACCCAGGGACTGAACCTGGGACTTCCACATTACAGGAAGATTTTTTACCATCTGTGCTACCAGTAAATACTGGAGTGGTATCCCTCATCATTAACAAAATTAACTCAAAATTCATTAAAGACCTAAGTATAAGAGCTGAAACTCTAATACTTATAGAATAAAATTGAGGTTTTTATGCTCTTTTTGACCTTGGATTTGGCAATAAATTGTTAGAAGTGACATCAAAAACTTCATCAAAATTAAAAATATTTTGTGCACCAAAGGACGTTATCAAGAAAGTGGAAGACAACCTACAGAAGGGGGAAGTCTTTGTAAATTTGTAGAGGAAGGAGTAATAACAATTTAACCCAAAGAATTGGAAGGTGGAAATTTCTGGCAGGGCCAGTTTGATAAATATTATTGGCTATGGAGGTTTTCTGACCTCCTTATTTAATATAAATATAAATGGACCTTTCCTTATTGGACAATTTTAGTGTACTGGTAATGGTAGTACTTCATTATTTTGCCATTTTTGATGGTTTTAAATCCTTAATATATTCAGAGCTGAAATACAGTGTTCAGAGGATGCTCAAGAAAGGCTTTATTTCTGGAATCAAGTGTTCTTAAATGGCAGCAGTTTTGAACCCCTCATTTTTAGAGATATTATGATGTGTATACGTTGTAAAAGGCTTTGTCTTTTGTAATGGGAGAGCACCTAGGCTTCTGAAGCAGGCTTACTGATAAGTAGCCAGTCTGTCACCCTACCATTTAAAAGTTTTCTTTGGTTTTGTGCTTCTATAAATGGACTGCTTTAATTTTAAACATCTGTGTCTGGCTTAAAGTGATACTATTTATGAAACTGTAAAATTATTTCTCCTTTATGGTTATTTAGAGTAAGTACTATTGAAATAGATGAAACTCTCCTTTAGAGGAACTTCTCCCTTCCTTAGAGCTGAATAAACATACCTTCCATTTCTCTCCAAGCAGGTGCAAAAATACAGTTAGAGCAGTCTTCAAGTTTGAGGGAACTAAATTTTGTCATAAGACTTCATATTATGCTAGATGTGCCATAAACTTAAAATGGGTGCTACAACACATTCTAAAATGCAGGAATAAAATGCCAAGGAAGAAGCAAAACCAAAAATCAAAATTGATACTTCATAATATTTCAACAGCCAAAGAATGCAGTTTTGGAAGAACATTTGCTTCAGATTATCTTCCCAGAAAAAAAAAAAAAAGACTCAAAGCCAGTTTCTTCTGAAGCTGTGGTTAATATATGAAAGTTTTATAGTTCAGTTGCCTAGTTTCTCTCTGCTCTCAAAGTGAGTGGGCAGTATTTCAAGCAAATTGACTAAATCTGAAAAAAAGTGTTTAATAAGCTGATCTTTACTTGCTACAAAACAAAACAATAAGTGAAAACAATTTCCCCAAAGGTATTTTACATTCAACTTCCCCACATATATAATGTTATATATAATATTTTTATATTTGCCAACGGATACCTTTATAAGGGCTTCCCTGGTGGCTCAGATGGCAAAAAATCTGTCTGCAATGCTGGAGACCCCGATTCAACCCTTGGGTTGAGAAGATCCCCTGGAAGAGGAAATGACAATGTCCTCCAGTAGCTTTACCTTGAGAATCCCATGGACAGAGAAGCCTGGTGGACTACAGTCCGTGATTTCACAAAGAGTCGTACACAACTTAGCAACTAATCACACTTTCAGTAAGGTTTAGAAACTTTTATTAGATATTGGTGTATTTGGACAATTTCTATTACTATCACTTCCACTATAAATCTTCCACTGATTTTGGAAGGTATTTCAGGAAATTTATGACAGTTTGATAGCTTTTTTGTTAGGTTCATGATTAGTTACAGGAACAACTAAAATACATTTGAGAAGGATACAGAAATTAATGTTTTAAAAGTTAAGAAATCTCATCTAGAATCTCCATAAAAAAATTGGTTCTCTCAGTATTTTTGTTTGCATAGGCTCTAAGATATTGTGAGGAGCTAATAACAGTGCACCTCTATTTATGTAACTTAAAGGCAAATTTATAAAATCTTTGAGAGAGCATTCATTCTTGAGAACAAATGTTCAAGAAATTTATTAGGATTTCAGAAACTAAATTTCCAAGAGAAACTGTCACAACAGAGTCTCATCATCACCAGCATTATGGTCTAGCTTGGACTACCACACCATCTATTGGGTCATCTTCCTTTATTCAACACCTTTTCCCACTTCTTAAAGGTGAGATATCTCTTCAAGAAAATTAGAGCTATCAAGGTAATATTTCATGCAAGAATGGGCACAATAAAGGACAGAAAGAGTAAGGACCTAACACATGCAGTAGAGATTAAGAAGAGGTGGCAAGAGTACACAGAAAAACTATACTAAAAAGGGCTTAATGATCCGGATAATAACCATGATGGTTTGATCACTCACCTTGAGCCAGACAACTTGGAGTGTGAAATCAAGTGGGCCTTAGGAAGCATTACTACACGCAAAACTAGTGGAGGTGGTGGAATGCCAGCTGAGTTGTTTAAAATCCTAAGAAGATGAGGCCATTAAAGGGTTGCACTTAATATGTCAGCAAATTCGGAAAACTCAGCAGTGGTCACAGGACTAGAAATGGTCAGTTTTCATTCCAATCCCAAAGAAAAGCTATGCCAAAGAATGCTCAAACTAGCATACAATTGGACTCATTTCATATGCTAGCAAGGATATGCTCAAAATCCTTTGAGGTAGGTTTCAGCAGTAAGTGAACTGAGAACTTCCAGGTGTGCAAACTGGATTTAGAAAAGGCAGGGTAGGAACCAGAGATCAAATTGCCAGCATTCATCGGATCATGGAGAAACCAAAAGAATTCCAGAAAAAACATCTATTTCTCTTTGTTGACTATGCTAAAGTCTTTGACCATGTGCATCACAACAAATTGTGGAAAATTCTTCAAAGATTAGAATATCAGATCACCCTACCTATCTCCTGAGAAATCTGTATGCAGGTCAAGAAGCAACAGTTACAATTGGACATGGAACAATGGACTGTTTCCAAATTGGGAAAGGAGTATGACAAGGCTGTATATTATCGTCTTGCTTATTTAACTTCTATTTGGAGTACATCATGTGAAATGCTGAACCCAGGAGACATATCAACAGCCTTAGATATGCAAATGATACCATTCTAATGGCAGAAAATGAAAAGGAACTAAAGAGCTTCTTCTTCTTCTTTTAGTTTTTAATGTATTTATTTTAATTGGAGGCTAATTACTTTACAATATTATGGTGGTTTTACTCAGCCATTAAAAAGAATACATTTGAATCAGTTCCAATAAGACGGATGAAACTGGAACCAATTATACAGAGTGAAGTAAGCCAGAAAGAAAAACACCAATACAGTATACTAACACATATATATGGAATTTAGAAAGATGGTAAAGAGGACCCTGTATGCAGGACAGCAAGAGAGACGCAGATGTATAGAGTGGACTTTTGGACTCTGAGGGAGAGGGAGAGGGAGGGGGAGAGGGTGGGATGATTTCGGAGAATAGCATTGAAATATGTGTGCTATCATGTAGGAAACGAATCGCCAGTCTGTGTTCGATGCAGGATGCAGGATGCTTGGGGCTGGTGTATGGGGATGATCCGGAGGGATGATAGGGGGTGGGAGGAGGGAGAGGGGATCATGTTTGGGAGTTCGTGTACACCCGTGGTGGATTCATGTCAATGTATGCCAAAACCAGTAGAGTACTGTAAAGTAAAATAAAATTAAATTAAAAAAAAAAGAGAGAATCAAGTAAAAAAAAAAATAAAGAACTTCTTGATGAGAATGAAGGAGGAGAATGAAAAAGTTGATTTGAAACTCAACATTCAATAAACTAAGATCATAGCCTATCATTCTATCACTTAATGGCAAATAGAAGGAGAAAAAGTGGAAGAAGTGACAGATTTCATTTTAGGGGGCTGCAAAATCACAGTGGACAGTGAGGACAACAATAAAATTAAAAGACACTTGCTCCTTGGAAGGAAAGCTATGACAAAACCAGTGTTTTAGAAAACAGAGCTATCACTTTGCCAAGAATGGTCCATATAGTAGAAGCTAAGATTTTTCCAGTAGTTGTGTTGGGATGTGAGATTTGAACCATAAAGAAGGCTGAGTGCTGAAGAATTTGTGCTTTCTAGTGGTGGTGCTGGAGAAGACTCTTGAGAATCCCTCAGACTGAAAGGAGATCAAACCAGTCAATACTAAAGGAAACCAAGAGTGAATATTCATTGGAAGAACAGATGCTGCAGCTCCAATACTTTGGCCACCTGATGCAAAGAGCTGACTCATTTGAAAAGACTCTGATGCTGGGAAAGCTTGAAGGAAAAAAGAGAAGGGTGCAGCAGAATATGAGATGACTAGATACCATTACTGACTCAATGGACATGAATTTGAGCAAACTTTGGGAGGCAGAGGAACCTACAGTGTGCTAGAGTCCATGGGGTGGCAAAGAGTTGGACAGGACTTAGCAACTGAAAAGCAACAAAAGTGGAAAAAAAAAAAAAAGAACTCTAACTATAGGATACAATTCCTAGAAACTTTCTGACTTTGGCTATCCATCATCCTTTGTTTCCTTCAAGTAACAGAATACTGAATTCCTTTTATAGGATTACCTGTTCCCCATTGTGATTAGTCTTCATGAGAACATTGATATGGGTGTCCATGTCTTCCTTAGGCATATTATGGTTAAAAACCCAAAAGTAACTAATTGGAGTCTCTCTTGGGCAAAACGATAAGAGAGTTAAAAAAAAAAAAAAATGATTGGGTGGGATTTGCCCCAGCAGAAGCAGCATGGCATACCTATTATGATGATCACTGGAATCATCCCGGTTCCTACCCTTTATTTAGGTGTGTGTGTTAACCAAAGTCAAATTTTTTTTTTAAGGTTGCCAACAAAGGAACTATTTGGCAAACCAATGAATAATATTGTCCTGATAATATAATATAAAAATAAGAAATGTAAAATGGCTAACATGATGTTTAGCACATTGGTGCTTAATATCACTACTACTAAAAATAATACTAAAGTTTACATGAATTGAGCCTCACAGTGCAGAGAACTTCACATGCATTATCCCACTTAGATCCTACTATGGTATTTCAAGTTATAATGGAAGAATTGAGACAATGAGAGGCCCAAACTTATTAATATGTAGCTAAGTAGTTAGGTCAGGATTTGAAATCTGACAGTCCTCAGGTACATGCATTTAAATGCTACATTCTAAATCTCTTCCTCACTTTTCTTGTGTGACAGTGAAGAAGTCCTAATTGGTGAAATTGTTTGTCCATAGTGTAATATTGTCAAGAAATGCCATATTGAAAGGCTGTTTCTAAAAAAAGTGGAATTGCCCAGTATTGAAATATCACTCTATTAATTATCACAGTTGTCTGTTAGGAGTGGAATTTCTTGATGGTCATTTCTTGACTAGCCTGTCCCATATTAACATTAGCAACACAGAATATTTGCAAAGATGCATATTTCCTTCTCCTATGTGCAATATGGGAAAGACTTCATTAACTAGATGCAACTGTGTCTTCAATGCCATATACATAATACATCTGTGAAGTAAAACAGTCAGTATTTGATCTTTGGAACCATGTTTTTTAATATAAATGGGAATATTATGACCTTTGCAAAAGCAACATCTGCTGTATTCTTGCTTAAGATTCTTCAAGGTTTTTTGCTATAGCTACAGGCCTATAAGAAATGTTCCAAGTTTTCTTGGCACTTCCTGCATAATGAAACCTTTTCAGGTTAGAAGCTGAAGTAAAGCAAATGCTGTGTTATGAAAATAGTAAGGATTAAATCTTCCAATTGTTACTACTAGCTTTTCTGTTTGTAGGCTATGATTCAGTGCTAACCAAGCAAGACTAGTGTTTTTTTTTAGATAACCTTTGATCAGCCCATGCTCACAAAAAATAATCCACCAGGAAAAGATACTGGCAAATTCACTCTGGAAGAGATTTGAGGATAACTGAATTTTATTATTAATAATATTTTCAGTTGCACATAGACATTTTTTCCTCCATTGTCCTTAGAAAATTGTCTGACCAAGTGATCCTTAAAATATACTTGAGGCACACTGCATAAAGCTTGACTTGAAGTCAATAATAGATTTACCTCCAGAATACGACAAATGTGGTTTCAGAATGCCTCCAGGTCTTTCTTTGGCATCAGACATAATAAAGACATACTTAAATTTTCAAATAGCAGTTTATTATTGTAAATGTGCCTGTCACCCTTGGGCAAAGCATTCTATATCTCTCCAATTTTAGATAAATTTATATATCTCATACTTTTTTTTGTTAAACCTTATGTATCACATGGATGAAATAAGAGATAATGATTGAGAAAGAATGTATGTGCAGATGCCTCAAAAACCTGTGAACTTTCTTTTGCACTTGAAATTTTTAAAAAATATTTTAAGCAGGTTTATTTCCAAAATGACACATTTATTTAAAATAGTTTCAGAAGTCCTATTTAATTGGCAAAGTCTGCCTCATGTTCTGAGGACCTTGAGTCTTTCATAATGCATACATATGCATATATTATTAATTCTAATTTATCTTTCATAATTTTTATGTTGTCTTTATTGAGTTAGTTGTTAGCATTATAAAATTACAAATTAATTTGATGGGAACTTTAATATCTACATAAATAAGGATTATCTTGTTTTTCTTTTGTGACTATGTATTGAACACCTAGTATGTTCAAGGTTATGTACTCACTTCTGGAGATAAAACAGTTGAATAGGAATATGATTTCTATTTTGGCAAAGCTTATCAGTTAGTCATTATCCTGGCTAAGTGGTTTTTCTCAGACTGTTTATATCCTTCCACTGGAAATTAAACTCTGAAGATCATGTTATACCTCATCTACACAATGGAGATAAATTCTGTCCTTCTGTTCTTTGTTTGATTTTGTTTTGTTCCCCTTAAAAAAAGTGACAATGGGAAAACTCAGGCTCTAGTTAGCTTCCTTGGAGAAGGCAATGGCACCCTAATGTCTGTTTAGGTCTTTTTCCCACTTTTTGATTGGGTTGTTTGTTTTCCTGGTATTGAGTTGTATGAACTGCTTTTTTATTTTGGAAAATTAATCCTCTGTCATTTGTTTCATTTGCTATTATTTTCTCCCATTCCAAGGGTTGTCTTCACCTTGCTTGTAGTTTCCTTTGCTGTGCAAATCCTTTTAAGTTTAATCAGGCCCCACTTGTTTACTTTTGTTTTTATTTCCATTATTCTAGGAAGATCTTGCTTTGATTTATGTCATCAAGTGTTCTGCCTGTGTTTTCCTCTAGGAGTTTTATAGTTTCTGGTTTTACATTTAGGTCTTTAATCCATTTTGAGTTTATCTTTGTGTATGGTGTTAGGAAGTGTTCTAATTTCATTCTTTCACATGTAGCTGTCCAGTTTTCGCAGCACCATTTATTGAAGAGGCTGTCTTTGCCCCATTGTATATTCTTGCCTCCTTTGTCAAAAATAAGGTATGGTTCCATTGGTCCATATTTGTTTTTGTGCCAGTACCATACTATGTTGATGACTGTAGCTTTATAGTATAATCTGAAGTCAGCATGATTCCTCCAGCTCCATTCTTCTCTCTCAAGATTGCTTTGGCTACTCAGGGTCTTTTTTGTTTCNGCCTCCTTTGTCAAAAATAAGGTATGGTTCCATTGGTCCATATTTGTTTTTGTGCCAGTACCATACTATGTTGATGACTGTAGCTTTATAGTATAATCTGAAGTCAGCATGATTCCTCCAGCTCCATTCTTCTCTCTCAAGATTGCTTTGGCTACTCAGGGTCTTTTTTGTTTCCATATAAATTGTGAAATTTTTTGTTCTAAATCTGTGAAAAATGCCATTGGTAATTGGATAGGGATCTCATTGAATCTGTAGATTATGTTTGGAAGTACAGTCATTTTCACAATATTGATTCTTCCTACCCAGGAATGTGGACTATCTCTCCATCTGTACATGTCATCTTTGATTTCTTTCATCAGTGTTTTATAATTTTCTGTGTACAGTTTAAAAAAAAAAAAAAAAAAAAGCCATCCTATAGCTGCTAAACATTTGTTGAATGAATCCTGAAATGGTCTCTCTCACATTAATGATGCTTTATACCCATCATATATATAATTTTATTTACCTCATCCTCTGTTTTTACTTTATTTTTTTTTTTTTCAAATCCATCACTCATTCTTTATCCTTTCTTCTGCTCTGTTTCTCTTCTGGTTTTTATTCATCTTAGACTTGTCACTGATACTGCTTAATCTTTTAGAAACACTCAGAACTCAACAAATTTAATTCTCAGAGGTTTCTAGATTAAAACACAAGTTGCCAAGTTACATTTGAGGTTTTTAAGCAATGAATTACTTTTAGTACAAACATAACTTACAATATAAGTAAATATACGTCCTATACTGGAAGAATGTTTCATTGTTTGATTCTCTAGTTTAATTGATCATCATGGATTTTATTTGCTAAATCTGGTAACTCGATCCTCATTAGGTTTTTTTTTTTTTTTAATTAAGAGAAAGTTGTTATGTAACATTGTGTAAGATTAAGGTGTACAATGAGTTGATTTGGTACACTTATATATTGCAATATGATTACCATCATATGCTAAGTTGCTTCAGTCATGTCTGACACTTTGTGACCCTTTGGACTATAACCCACGAGGCTCCTCTGTCCACAGGATTTTCTAGGCAAAAATACTAGAGTGAGTTGCCATTTCCTTCTAGAGGGGATCTTCCCAACCCAGGGATCAAACTGGCATCTCTTATGTCTCCTGAATTGGCAGGCAGGTTCCCCACCACTAGCACCACGTGGGAAACCCAAGTAAATGAGGCCCTTTAATTATATCTCTTTATATTTTTATAAATTTTGATCTTTCCCCCATTCAACAAAGGCTAGAGGTAAGATGGAACACGCATACAATCCTGAGACCCTTTATCCATAGACTGTCACATGGACTCACCAGCTACTCATTTGATAGGGGACCCATTTGAGTTAAAAATCTATCATGCCACAAAATTGTCACTTCTTTTTTATGGTGAGAGCATTTAAAATCATGTCTGACTCTTTGGAACCCCATGGACTGTAGCCCACCAGGCCCTTCTGTCCACTGAATTCTCTAGGCAAGGATACTTGAGTGGGTTGCCATTCCCTTTTCCAGAGGATCTTCCTGACCCAGGGATCAAACCTGAGTCTCCCACATTGCAGGCAGATTCTTTACTGTCTGAGCCACCAGGGAAGCACCCATTTAAAATCTAATCTATTAGCAACTTAGTAGCACATACTGCAGTATTGTTAATTATAATCACAACACTATACATTAGCTCTTCAGAATTTGTCTTCTAATTGCAAGTTTGTATCTTTTGACCCACATCTCCCCAATTCTACTTTCTGTTTATATGAATTCAGCTTTTCCAGATCCCAAATATAAGTGAGATCGTACAGTATTTATCTTTGACTTATCTCAGCCTAGTGTCCTCATTGTCTATTATGTTCTTGCAAGAGGCTGGCTATCTTTTTTTTTTTTTTTCTTATGACTGAATGATATCCATATCCATATCTATATATCTATATATACAGCACATCTTCTTTATGCATTCATATACTGATGGACACTTCAGTTGTCTCCACATTTTGAGTATTGTGAATTATGCTGCAATAAACATAGGCATATAGGTATATTTTTGATATCTTGTTTTCATTTATTTGAATATATACTCAGAAGTGGGATTGTCAGATCATACAGTATTTCTACTTTTAACTTTTTGAAGAATTCCCATACTCTTTACCACAGTGACTGCACCAATTTACATTCTCTCTAACAGTGAAATTAAGAAGAATGTATACTCTGCTGCTTTTGGATGAAAAGTTCTGTATATAGCTGTTAGGTCCATTTTGCCTAAAACTATGGTTAAAGTTTAATGTTTCCACATTGTTTTTCTGTCTGGATGACTTATTTATTATTGAAAATGGGTATTAAAGTCCCCTGTGATTATTGTATTGTTGTCTCTCTCTCCCTTCAATTTTGTCAGTATTTGTTTAATATATTTAGGTATTCTGCTGCTGCTGCTGTTGCTGCTAAGTCGCTTCAGTCATGTCCAACTCTGTGCGACCCCATAGACGGCAGCCCACCAGGCTCCACCGTCCCTGGGATTCTCCAGACAAGAATACTGGAGTGGGTTGCCATTTCCTTCTCCAATGCATGAAAGTGAAAAGTGAAAGTGAAACAGCTCAGTCATGTCCGACTCTTAGCTACCTCATGGACTGCAGCCTGCCAGGCTCCTCCATCCATGGGATTTTCCAGGCAAGAGTACTGCAGTAGGGTGCCATTGCCTTCTCCGATTCTGATGATAGGTGCATATATATTCATGATTGTTATAGCTTCTTAATGAGCTGATGTCTTTATGATTATAGAATGACCTGCTTTGTCTCTTCTTACCATTCTTGAATTATAATCTATTTTGTCTGATATAACTACCATCATCAATTTCGTTTTCCACTTACATGAGATATCTTTTTTTCCATCTCTCACTTTGCGTTTATGCATGTCTGTAAAGGTGAAGTGAGTCTTTCGTAGGCAGCAAGTAGTTGGATCTTTTTTTTTTTAATCCATTCAGTCGTTCTTCCTTTTGATTGATAGATTCAATTAATTTACAGTTAGAGTGCATGTGAGAGTTGGACTGTGAAGAAGGCTGAGCGCCAAAGAATTTATGCTTTTGAACTGTGGTGTTGGAGAAGGCTCTTGAGGGTCCCTTGGACTGCAAGGAGATCCAACCAGTCCATTCTGAAGGAGATCAACCCTGGGATTTCTTTGGAAGGAATGATGCTAAAGCTGAAACTCCAATACTTTGGCCACCTAATGTGAAGAACTGACTCATTAGAAAAGACCCTGATGGACATGAATCTGGGTGTACTCTGGGAGTTCGTGATGGACAGAGAGGCCTGGCATGCTGTGATTCATGGGGTCACAAAGAGTTGGACACGACTGAGCAACTGAACTGAACTGAACTGAATGTCATCCTAAAGGAAATCAGTCCTGAATATTCATTGGAAGGACTGATGCTGAAGCTGGCAGGGGAAGAATGGAACGACAGAGGATGAAATGGTTGGATGGCATCACTGACTCAATGGACGTGAGTTTTAGTTGGGAACTGGTGATGGACATCAAGGCTTGGCATGCTGCAGTCCATGGGGTCGCAAAGAGTTGCACACGACTGATTAACTGAACTGACTGACTGAATGTCATCTTATTCATTGCTTTCTGGCTCTTTTTAATTCCTGTCTCTTGCTGATTACCTTTGGTAACTAATGGTTTTCTGAGGTGGTCAGTTCTGATTTTCTTCTTTATACTTTTGTGATTCTGCTATACATTTTTACTTTGTGGTTACCATGTGGTATGCATAAAACATTTTATGGATGATATAGTCCATTTGATGCTGATAGCAACTTAGCTTCAATTACATACAAAAATTTTACCTTTTTATTCTGCCCATTGATATTTTTGATGTGATAATTTACCACTTTTTACATTGTGTTCATTAATAAATAATATTAACCATAGCTATTTAAAACAGTCTTTTTCTTTAACCTTTATAGCATAGTTGGGTGTGAAAGGTTGTTGTTGAATTACGACACCGGGATTCTTGGCCCCCAGAGGAGAAGAATTCAATCTAGTCATGTCTGACACTTTGTGACCCTTTGGACTATAACCCACGAGGCTCCTCTGTCCACAGGATTTTCTAGGCAAAAATACTAGAGTGAGTTGCCATTTCCTTCTAGAGGGGATCTTCCCAACCCAGGGATCAAACTGGCATCTCTTATGTCTCCTGAATTGGCAGGCAGGTTCCCCACCACTAGCACCACGTGGGAAACCCAAGTAAATGAGGCCCTTTAATTATATCTCTTTATATTTTTATAAATTTTGATCTTTCCCCCATTCAACAAAGGCTAGAGGTAAGATGGAACACGCATACAATCCTGAGACCCTTTATCCATAGACTGTCACATGGACTCACCAGCTACTCATTTGATAGGGGACCCATTTGAGTTAAAAATCTATCATGCCACAAAATTGTCACTTCTTTTTTATGGTGAGAGCATTTAAAATCATGTCTGACTCTTTGGAACCCCATGGACTGTAGCCCACCAGGCCCTTCTGTCCACTGAATTCTCTAGGCAAGGATACTTGAGTGGGTTGCCATTCCCTTTTCCAGAGGATCTTCCTGACCCAGGGATCAAACCTGAGTCTCCCACATTGCAGGCAGATTCTTTACTGTCTGAGCCACCAGGGAAGCACCCATTTAAAATCTAATCTATTAGCAACTTAGTAGCACATACTGCAGTATTGTTAATTATAATCACAACACTATACATTAGCTCTTCAGAATTTGTCTTCTAATTGCAAGTTTGTATCTTTTGACCCACATCTCCCCAATTCTACTTTCTGTTTATATGAATTCAGCTTTTCCAGATCCCAAATATAAGTGAGATCGTACAGTATTTATCTTTGACTTATCTCAGCCTAGTGTCCTCATTGTCTATTATGTTCTTGCAAGAGGCTGGCTATCTTTTTTTTCTTTTTTTTCTTATGACTGAATGATATCCATATCCATATCTATATATCTATATATACAGCACATCTTCTTTATGCATTCATATACTGATGGACACTTCAGTTGTCTCCACATTTTGAGTATTGTGAATTATGCTGCAATAAACATAGGCATATAGGTATATTTTTGATATCTTGTTTTCATTTATTTGAATATATACTCAGAAGTGGGATTGTCAGATCATACAGTATTTCTACTTTTAACTTTTTGAAGAATTCCCATACTCTTTACCACAGTGACTGCACCAATTTACATTCTCTCTAACAGTGAAATTAAGAAGAATGTATACTCTGCTGCTTTTGGATGAAAAGTTCTGTATATAGCTGTTAGGTCCATTTTGCCTAAAACTATGGTTAAAGTTTAATGTTTCCACATTGTTTTTCTGTCTGGATGACTTATTTATTATTGAAAATGGGTATTAAAGTCCCCTGTGATTATTGTATTGTTGTCTCTCTCTCCCTTCAATTTTGTCAGTATTTGTTTAATATATTTAGGTATTCTGCTGCTGCTGCTGTTGCTGCTAAGTCGCTTCAGTCATGTCCAACTCTGTGCGACCCCATAGACGGCAGCCCACCAGGCTCCACCGTCCCTGGGATTCTCCAGACAAGAATACTGGAGTGGGTTGCCATTTCCTTCTCCAATGCATGAAAGTGAAAAGTGAAAGTGAAACAGCTCAGTCATGTCCGACTCTTAGCTACCTCATGGACTGCAGCCTGCCAGGCTCCTCCATCCATGGGATTTTCCAGGCAAGAGTACTGCAGTAGGGTGCCATTGCCTTCTCCGATTCTGATGATAGGTGCATATATATTCATGATTGTTATAGCTTCTTAATGAGCTGATGTCTTTATGATTATAGAATGACCTGCTTTGTCTCTTCTTACCATTCTTGAATTATAATCTATTTTGTCTGATATAACTACCATCATCAATTTCGTTTTCCACTTACATGAGATATCTTTTTTTCCATCTCTCACTTTGCGTTTATGCATGTCTGTAAAGGTGAAGTGAGTCTTTTGTAGGCAGCAAGTAGTTGGATCTTTTTTTTTTTAATCCATTCAGTCGTTCTTCCTTTTGATTGATAGATTCAATTAATTTACAGTTAGAGTGCATGTGAGAGTTGGACTGTGAAGAAGGCTGAGCGCCAAAGAATTTATGCTTTTGAACTGTGGTGTTGGAGAAGGCTCTTGAGGGTCCCTTGGACTGCAAGGAGATCCAACCAGTCCATTCTGAAGGAGATCAACCCTGGGATTTCTTTGGAAGGAATGATGCTAAAGCTGAAACTCCAATACTTTGGCCACCTAATGTGAAGAACTGACTCATTAGAAAAGACCCTGATGGACATGAATCTGGGTGTACTCTGGGAGTTGGTGATGGACAGAGAGGCCTGGCATGCTGTGATTCATGGGGTCACAAAGAGTTGGACACGACTGAGCAACTGAACTGAACTGAACTGAATGTCATCCTAAAGGAAATCAGTCCTGAATATTCATTGGAAGGACTGATGCTGAAGCTGGCAGGGGAAGAATGGAACGACAGAGGATGAAATGGTTGGATGGCATCACTGACTCAATGGACGTGAGTTTTAGTTGGGAACTGGTGATGGACATCAAGGCTTGGCATGCTGCAGTCCATGGGGTCGCAAAGAGTTGCACACGACTGATTAACTGAACTGACTGACTGAATGTCATCTTATTCATTGCTTTCTGGCTCTTTTTAATTCCTGTCTCTTGCTGATTACCTTTGGTAACTAATGGTTTTCTGAGGTGGTCAGTTCTGATTTTCTTCTTTATACTTTTGTGATTCTGCTATACATTTTTACTTTGTGGTTACCATGTGGTATGCATAAAACATTTTATGGATGATATAGTCCATTTGATGCTGATAGCAACTTAGCTTCAATTACATACAAAAATTTTACCTTTTTATTCTGCCCATTGATATTTTTGATGTGATAATTTACCACTTTTTACATTGTGTTCATTAATAAATAATATTAACCATAGCTATTTAAAACAGTCTTTTTCTTTAACCTTTATAGCATAGTTGGGTGTGAAAGGTTGTTGTTGAATTACGACACCGGGATTCTTGGCCCCCAGAGGAGAAGAATTCAATCCGGGGCCAGAGACGAGGCTTGATCACTCAGAGCTTTTGTGTAATAAAGTTTTATTAAAGTATAAAGGAGACAGAGAAAGCTTCTGACATAAGCATCAGAAGGGGGCAGAAAGAGTACCCCCCTGCTAGTCTTTAGCTGGATGTTATATAGTCACCAGCAGTCTGTTAATGAAAGAAAGGAATGTCTCAAAACTTAGAATGGCACCAGGTCCCCCACCCATAAGATGTATTTTGGGATAACCTTGGCTCCAAATGGTTGATCTTGGGCCATAAAATGATTAACTTGAATCTTGAAGAAGGGCAGATCACAATACAAATAGTTTCATTTACATAGATTAGAGAAACAATATCTGAGTATAACATACTGGTTTATCAACTAGTTTCTGAGCCCAAAAGGCAGAACTGACTTGAAGACAGAGTTTGAAGTAAATGCATAGTACATTAGCATAGCTTAAGATAAACATTTCCATAAGAAAAAGGCATTGGTTAACTTCAGGTGAAACCAGGTATCATTATGGCAACACAGAATTTTAAGAGAAACCTTCTTTTAAATTTGTATAGAGAAGGAAAAAATATCGCTAGTTTGTTTTCTCCTGCCGCTTAAGAGAGATAAAATGTCTGACACTTGGAGGCTCTTTCCTCCGTTTGGACACCCCTGGCCTTCCTGCCTGTTACCCTCTCAGGTGGTTGACACAATATCATGTTAGAGATTTTTAATCTGACAGTGTATTATCTTTATTAGTGTGCTTTATATTATTGTAGTTTTCACCATACTGACTACTGCCTCTTCATTTCAGCTTAAAGAATGTCTTTCAACCTTTCTTGTATGTAAGGTATGGAATTCTCTGAGCTTTTGTTTGTCTGGAAATATCTTGAGTTCACCTTCATTTCTGTAGAATAACTTTGCCAGTTAGAATATGCTTGTTTGCTTTTTTTTTTTTTAATTTATTTCTTTCAGCACTTTGAATATATTATTCTACTCTCCTCTGGGCTGTAATGTGTCAGAGAAATCAATGTTAGATTTATTGGGTTGCCTTGTTAGTCACAGTCTTTCTCTCTTGATGATTTTGGGATTTTCCCTTTGTCTTTGATTTTTGGCAGTTTTACTATATATATCTTGGAGAAGATAGTTTTGACTTTAATAGGGTGATTTATAAGCTTTATGATCTTGGATGTCTGTATGTCTGTGTCTCCCCAGGTTTGGCATGTTCTCAGTTACCATTTCTTTAAATAAAATTTCTAACCCTGCTTCTTCACTTTTTCTTCTGTTCCTCTAGTGATTCTGATATTTGTTCTTTGGATGGTGTCCTCTAGATCACGTATGCTATCTTTTTCCATTTTTATTCTTTGTTCTCTAACTGGGTTTTTTCTAAGTTTCTATTGTCGACTTCACCGATGCTATTTTTTATTTGGTTAAATCTGGTATTGATGGTTTGTATTTCATTTTTATTTCATTCATTAAACTCTTCTACTCCAAAATTTCTGTCTGGTTCTTTTCAATAATTCTTATTTCTTTGCTGTATTTCTCATTTTTTGTGTATTGCCTTCCTGATTTTGTTGAATTTTCTTTCTCTGTTTTCTTGTAGGTCATTTAATTTCATTACAACAGCTATTTTGAATTTTTATTGGGTAAATAACAGATCTCTGTATCAATGGGTTTGGTTATTGGAAGATGATTGTAATCTTTTGGTGACGTCATGGGTCCTTGATTCCTCATGTTACTTGGAGTTTTACATTGCTGTTTTTGCATTCAATGTAGCAATAACCTTCTCTGATATTTACTAGCTGCTTTCAGGTAGGAGATAAATTTTGTTGTTCATGCTTATATCATAAACGTTCTTTGACCTTATATAGATACACTTGCTCCATGCTTCCTGTTTCTTCTTGTAGCATAATCCTTAAGCATAATCTCTATGTTTTCTCCCAGTCTTACAGTGGACCAAGCCAACTACTGGGAACCTCTCTTTTGTCTTCTCAAAGGTAGAGCTACAGTTCAAGACTGAAATTCCTTCCTTGCCCACAGACTCTGGACTGTTTTCTGTGTATATTCCCTGTTTACTCAAACTCACTCTTGCCACCACTCTTATGAGATGCACAAGGAGCTAGCCAGAGTTGCAGGAGGTGTGATTTTTTACTGGGGGATCAGGTGTGCCTTTAGGCCAAAAAGGGGATCTTCAGGTGAGATATCCCCAGTGGCTCATGGGCAGACTCCCTGTTGGAATACAGATGCAGTCAGTAGGAACCCCATTCTTTAAATTATTTCTGATATTTTTTCTGCCTCTTTCCTGATCTCTTCCTGCATTGCTAGTCATTCAGCTTTTACTTTAATACTTTGAGAAGAATATGCGGTTTTTTAGCAGCTTCTCAAATTGCTGAGGAATCTGGGTACTCAATCTCCCATTTCCTCTATGGGAAAGATCCCTGGCCTCTTATAGCTCTTAGCTGTGCTGTCTTGGGAGAAGGAATGATACTGATAAAGTTCTTCTTACCCAGGCCAATGAATCCAAACTTCTATTTTTCTTTTTTGGCTCCATAAAGATGTGGAACTTCTCTTCCATAAAAACTGTACTATTGTAAAGATTCTCATTTGTGTGTGTCTGCCCAAATCAATATTCTTCATTTGCTCACAGGTCACTGCTGGTTCTACAGTCTGGATCAAGGTCTGCCTGCCTGTTACTTGATACACAAGTGGTTGAGACTCCTCCTGGGTCTCTTGGAGTATGGTCCTAGATCCCACAACTCAAACTTTTGTTTGTGTTCAGTTCTGAGTCACTTTAGTCGTGTTTGACTCTTTGCGATCCTATGGACTATAGTTCACCTGGTTCCTCTGTTCATGGCGGATTCTCCAGGCAAGAATACTGGAGTGGATTGCCATTACCTCCTCCAGGGTATCTTCACAACCCAGGGATCAAATCCACGTCTCTTATGTCTTCTGCATTAGCAGGCAGGTTCTTTACTACTAGTGCCACCTCCCAAAGAGGCACTTTTGTTTGTGGATGATGCCAAATTTTATCTGTTAAAGGGGTGATAAAGGTAAAATATATCTTATGCTGCCAGGATACTGATGTCACTCTCTAGGACATCTTTTTTTCTTATATGATTAAGTATTAATATATACTTTTATCCTTCATTTGTCTCTAAATGCTATTTTTCTAATTTATATATTTAGACATATGATTTCAAATTTATTTTACCACTGAGAATTTAACATCTAAAATCAAATTATCCCCCTAATTTCTTATCATCCTATATCTATGAACGATACAATCATTTTTTCAGTTGGTTGGACTCAAAGACTCATTTTATTCTTTTTTGATTGTTTCTCCTTATATGCGAAGATTTATTGAGTCTTTTTAATTATTTGTAATTTATCTCATTATTCATTCATACGGTACTTGTTATTTTGTGCCTTGTGTAGCATATTATTGAAAGTACTAAAGGTATGTTTACCTAATTTTATTTATTTTTTTAAACTTTTGATTTGTATTGGGATATAGCTGATTAATAACCTTGTGATAGTTTCAGTGAAGGAACTCATCCATACATCAGTTCATTTCAGTCGCTCTGTCGTGTCCGACTCTTTGTGACTCCATGAATCGCAGCACGCCAGGCCTCCCTGTTCATCACCATCTCCCAGAGTTCACTCAGACTCACGTCCATCGAGTCCATGTTGCCATCCAGCCATCGCATCCTCGGTCGTCCCCTTCTCCTCCTGCCCCCAATCCCTCCCAGCATCAGAGTCTTTTCTAATGAATCAACTCTTCTCATGAGGTGGCCAAAGTACTAGAGTTTCAGCTTCAGCATCATTCCTTCCAAAGAAATCCCAGGGTTGATCTCCTTCAGAATGGACTGGTTGGATCTCCTGGCAGTCCAAGGAACGCTCAAGAGTCTTCTCCAACACCACAGTTCAAAAGCATCAGTTCTTCAGTGCTCAGCCTTCTTCACAGTTCAACTCTCACATCCATACATGACCACAGGAAAAACCATAGCCTTGACTAGACTGACCTTAGTCGGCAAAGTAATGTCTCTGCTTTTGAATAAACTATCTAGGTTGATCATAACTTTTCTTTGAAGGAATAAGCGTCTTTTAATTTCATGGCTGCAGTCACCATTTGCAGTGATTTTGGAGCCCCCCAAAATAAAGTCTGACACTGTTTCCCCTGTTTCCCCATCTATTTCCCATACATACACATATACACACATACATACACATATACATATACACACATACATACACATATACATATACACACATACATACACATATACATTCTCCCCCAAACTCCCTTCCTGTACAGGCTGCCACATAACATTGAGCAGAGTAGGTCCATGTGCACAGAGTAGGTCTTTATTGGTTGTACACACTGCTATATTCAAAATGGGTATCCAGTTGAAATTTTTAATGAAAAACATTTTGTCTACCTACTTTCTGTTTATAGTATCACTCTTGACATTAAAAAAACCAGAAAACTATATTTGCATTTGAGTTGAAAATGTTATACCAAATTAATGTAAATACTATATAAAGTTAAGGAAACACAATAGAGCAAACAACATTTGGTAATTTGCAGAAAGTATATAACCCTATGTATAGTGAAAGTTTTGGCCTGAATTAAAAAAAAAAGAAAGGAAAGGAAAAACAAAGAAACCTGTCCTCAGATCTATGTGCTATGTTGTACCAAGTCACTTTAGTCGTGCCCAACTCTTTGTGACCCTGTGGACTGTGGCCCACCAGGCTCCTCTATCCATGGGATTCTCCAGGCAAGAATACTGGTGTGGGTTGCTGTGCTCTCCTTCCAGGGGATTCCTCCCACCCAGGAATCGAACCTGAGTCTGTTACATCTCTTGCATTGGCAGCCAGGTTCTTTTACCACTAGTGCCACCTGAGAAACCCCATCAGATTGATATCTATTAGACAATTACTTCATCTCCCAAAGCTTGCTTCCTTACCAGCTTCCTTTAATTTCTTAATCAGGGATTCTCTTAATCAACACTAAAGAAAATGAAATGGACCCAAACCTGTTCCAAATAATCAATGATCATGTTGATAAGGTTTTCAATTTTTTAAAATTAAAACAACATAGTTAAGACATTAAAATAAAATAGTATTCCATTTTGACTGCCTTGTATACACAGTTTTACAGTCAAGATAAATAATTGACTCAGGCTGTTTTCATAATATTAACTGCCTATTTAGGTAAATACAGGAAGTCAATATTGTATAGAAAAATATATAATTTTTTTAATCAAATGAATAAGTATGAAACTTTTGAGTGGGGGCATCTTATAATGTTGTTCTATTTAAAACAGCATTTATATAATCTACTTTAAACTTAGGTGTTCTAAGAACAATTCATATAGACTAGGTTACTGGGTAATGATCCAGAATAATGAAGACTCCAAATTCCCTTCTTTGCAGTTGTTGACAATTAGGCAAAGCTCCCTGGTGGCTCAGACAGTAAAGTATCTGCCCGCAATGCGGGAGACCTGGGTTTGATTCCTGGGTCAGGAAGATCTCCTGGAGAAGGAAATGGCAATCCACTCCAGCACTCTTGCCTGGAAAATCGCNCCAAATTCCCTTCTTTGCAGTTGTTGACAATTAGGCAAAGCTCCCTGGTGGCTCAGACAGTAAAGTATCTGCCCGCAATGCGGGAGACCTGGGTTTGATTCCTGGGTCAGGAAGATCTCCTGGAGAAGGAAATGGCAATCCACTCCAGCACTCTTGCCTGGAAAATCGCATAGACGGAGTAGCCTGGTAGGCTACAGTCCATGGGGTCACAAAGAGTCGGACAAGACTGAGCGACTTCACTCACTCATTCATATTATGACTGGAAAAGGTAACCGTAAGAATTATGAATGTGAACACCTGAACTAAACTCCTCAATTAATAAGTTTCTGCTGCTTCATAAAGAGAGAAGAGAGAGTGGTACAGAAAAAGTTTAACTCAAATAAGAGCCAAAATAGTAATTATGAGTTGATGGTACCATATCTGAATTTCGATAGGATGACTGATTTTAATAAAACCCTTGTGGTCAGTAGGGGGCGATCTCGCAGTAACAGGCTCTCTCCACTGAATTCTAACAAATTGCAAGCCTTAGGAAGTATTGGTTTATAAATTATCAACTGCAGCTCTCACACATTCTAATAGACTCACATCTGTGTACATTTTATGTATAAGACAAGTAATGGGAGAGGGTGAGATCTTAAAGTGCCTTGTAACAGAAGAAGGCTTGTATTATATAAGCACAGAAGGCAAAAGGGATTATAACAACTTGTGTTTAGGCTAAGGAGTGGAGCCTCTGCTTTTAGATATTCTTTTGAGCTTTGGTGCCAGCAGACTGCTTTGTGAGTTGTCAGTTTCCTGATCTTAGTCCTTTAAGGGCAACATATTTAAGTGGCGCTTTAAATAGAATAGGCAAACAGGGGAGAGCATTGAGGTGAGGGCTATGGAAGGAAATGGATCTGATTGCAGACAATTCTATGGGGAAAATACTGATTCTATTAGCACTGGAACAATTGCCCTCATTTTTGAGGGTGGTGATGTTCAAAGAGGTGTAAAATTCTCTACCTCTCCTTTCAGGCTCAGCCGAGTGCTTCTTCCTTATGTTCCCAAACCATCCAGAGTTTATTTCTACCTTGCAAATATCACATTTTGTGATATTCATGTGTGTATTTATTATATCCTCTTATATGTTAAGTGAAGGCAGAATCATGTTGTATTTATTTGGCATGGGGTTTGCTATATTTTCCTAGTGGCTCAATTGGTAAAGAATCCACTTGCCAAGGCAGGAGATGCAGATACGATCCTTGAGTTGTGAAGATCCCCTGTAGAAGGGAATGGCAACCCATTCCAGTATTCTTGTCTGGAGAATTCCATGGACAGAAGAGCCTGGTGGGCTACAGTCCATGGGGTCACAAAAGGTCAGACATGACTTAGTAACTAAATAATAGCAACAGGCAATTAATAAGTATTTGCTCAATGGATGACGGAAAGGAAAGCAGGTGGAAGGAAAAGTGTCACAGAATAGTAGATTGATATTATAGTGTAGATGAATTTTTAAACTGATCAACGATCTAGAAATAATAACAGTGAACATTACTGGGTGCAACCCAATACAAATGATAAAAGTAGAAAGCAAGTTATTTCTAATGAGATTAATAATAACATTTGTATTAGTGATTATAGAATGTGACCATAACCACCTTTTTAATGCCTCAATGTAAAATAAAGACAATTTGATATTTATGTAAATTCTAAAGTTTAATTGTATAATATAAAAGTATCCTTAAAAATAGTGAGGTTCTGGAATGTAGTATTTCATGTAAAATTTTATACAATTTTTAGATGGCTCAACTTATGAACAGCTAACTAGTGTTGCGGGATGAGAAAACTGGAATTTCTCTACTAATAGGCAGAAACTAATGAAATGACATAAATAAGGATACATGTAATTCTTTGCAATAATCATTTTTAAAAGGCACCTGCAAAAGTAAAAGATAGGGGGACACCTGAATTTAGTTCAGTTTTGCATTGTTGTATATGTTTATTATATTAATAATTATTTATTTTAAATCCATACTATGTTTCATATACATTCTAATTTGATCCTTTCAGTAGTCTTGTGAGGAGATTACTAGTATTATCTCAATTTTATAGATGAGGAAACAGATTCATACAAGGTAAAGAACAGGTCTCAAGTTCCTAGCACATTTTTTTAAATTAATTATTTTAATTGGAGGCTAATTACAGTATTGTAGTGTTTTTTTTTTCCCTTTGTTGACATGAATCAACCGTGGGTTTACATGTGTCCCCCATCCCAAACCCCCCTCCCACCTCGCTCCCCATCCCATCCCTCTGGGTTTTCTCAGTGCACCAGCTTTGAATGCCCTGTTTCATACATCAAACTTGGACTGGTCATCTATTTCACATAAGATATGTTTCAGTGCTATTCTCTCAAATCATCCCACCCTTGCCTTCTCCCACAGAGTTCAGCAGTCTGTTTTTATATCTGTGCCTCTTTCTCTGTCTCAAATATAGGGTCATCCTTACCATCTTTCTAAATTCCATATATATGTATTAAATTGGTGCTTTTCTTTCTGACTTACTTCATTCACTCTGTATAATAGGCCCCAGTTTCACCCACCTCATTAGAACTGATTCAAATGTATTCTTTTTAATAGCTGAGTAATATGCCATTGTGAATACGTACCATGGCTTTCTTATCCATTCATCTGCCTGTGGACATCTAGGTTGCTTCCATGTCCTAGCTATTGTAAATAGTGCTGCAATGAACATTTGGGTACATGAGTCTCTTTTAATTCTGGTTTCCTCCGTGTGTACACACAGCAGTGGGATTGCTGGGTTCTATGGCAGTTCTATTTTCATTTTATTTTTTTTTAAAGAAATGTCCACACTGTTCTCCAAAGTGGCTGTACTAGTTTGCATTCCCACCAAGAGTGTAAGAGGGTTCACTCTTCTGCACACCCTCTTCAGCATTGTTTGTTGACTTTGATGGTGGCTATTGTGACTTGCATGAAATGATACCTCACTGTGGTTTTGACTTGCATTTCTCTGATAATGAGTGATGTTAAGCATCTTTTCATGTGTTTGTTATCCACCTATATGTCTTCTTTGGAGAAATGTCTGTTTAGGTCTTTGGCCCATTTTTTTGATTGGGTCATTTATTTTTCTGGTATTGAGCTCCATGAGCTGCTTGTATATTTTGAAGATTAATTATTTGTCAGTTGTTTCATTTGCTATTATTTTCTCCCATTCTGAAGGCTGTCTTTTCACCTTGCTTATAGTTTCCTTCATTGTGCAAAAGCTTTTAAGTTTAATTAGGTTCCATTTTTTTTAATTTTGCTTTTATTTCCATTACTCTGGGAGGTGGGTCATAGAGGACCTAGCTGTGATTTATGTTAGAGAGTGTTTTGCCTATGTTTTCCTCTAGGAGTTTTATAGCTTCTGGTCTTACATTTAGATCTTTAATCCATTTTGAGTTTATTTTTGTGTGTGGTCTTAAAAAGTGTTCTATTTTCTTTCTTTTACAGGTGGTTGACCAGTTTTCCCAGCACCGCTTTTTAAAGAGATTGTCTTTTCTCTACTGTATATTCTTGTCTCCTTTGTCAAAGATAAGATGTCCATAGATGTGTGGTTTTATCTCTGTGCTTTCTATTTTGTTCCGTTGATCTATATTTTTGACTTTATGCCAGCACCATATTGTCTTGCTGACTATAGCTTTTTAGTAGAGCCTGAAGTTCGGCAGGTTGATTTCATAAACATATGCATGCATGGATGGTCAGTCTCAGTTGTATCCTGAACCTATGAACTGTACCCACCAGACTCTGTCCATGGGATTCTCCAGGCAAGAATATAGGAGTGGGTTGTCACTTTCTCCTCCAGAGGATCTTCCTGACCCAGGGATCAAACCCAGGTCTCCTGTGTCTTCTGCATTGTCAAGCGGATTCTTTACCACTGAGCCACATAGGTAGTCTACATAACCATAATTCATAGAAAACTTCACTAAAGGAAAAATAAAACAATTTCACCATGTCATAACTTTAAATATCTTTAAATAGTAAAATACATATGTGTAAATATATATCACTTTCATATATATTTATATATATATATATATAAAGTTATTTTCATGTATAGTTTTTAGTCTAGTTTCCAAACAAGCAAAATTCATTTTAATAAAGAAGACTATAATGGAACATTTGGGTTTATAGTTTTTTCTAGCAGGAGCTAGATATAATTTGTTGGTTAACTGAATTCATAACACAGATTGCATTTTAATCATTTTAGTAACAAATTTGGAGACTTCCTAATTAGTAATATTTTCATACTCTGGAAAAAGAAAAACATAGGCATGAGGTTTTAGGTTCTAGGATACACCATAATGCTAACTCTTTGTGCTCTTGAAGGGTCATAAAATAAAGCATAAAATATATTTCTGTGTATATATCCAAAAAATATGGCTGAATAAGCAGAGTATATTCATACAAAAGACTACTACTAAATAAAAAAAGGGAAAAATAAACTACAGATACACACAACAATATGGGTGAGTCTTGGAAACTTGATGCTGACTAAAGGATGCCAAAATCAAGAGTACACTTTCACTTCAGTTCAGTCGTTCAGTCGTGTACAACTCTTTGCGACCCCATGAATTGCAGCACGCCAGGCCTCCCTGTCCATCACCATCTCCCGGAGTTCATTCAGACTCATGT
>SJYX01000520.1:43394-55385 GCA_006410675.1 Oreotragus oreotragus
ATGGGAAAGACTAGAGATCTCTTCAAGAAAATTAAAGATACCAAGGCAACATTTCATACAAAGATGGACTCAATAAAAGACAGAGTACACTTTATATGCTTCAATTTACATAAAATGCAAGAACAGGCATAACTGACCCATGGTCATAAACATTAGAAATTGCTTGCTCAGGTGAGAATGAGGTGAGATGGAAAGAGACAGGAAGGAACTTTCTGAGTCCATGGAACTGTACTCTAATTTCTTGTTGGTTTTCACACAAGTATATATGTAGCATGTCAGTTATGCAATTTTTAAATAAAAATTTCACTTTAATAAATAAGAATGATATTTAATGATATGAGAAAATATTCAAAATCCATTAAGAAACAATAAGAGTATGTTAATAAGTCAATTATGTTGTTTATATATTCCACATGAATGCATAAAAAGTGATTATAAGAAAGAAATTGGACACAATAGTGAAATAGTGAAATGTGCTCAGTTAAATTATTATAAAGTGCATTCTGGTTAATCCTCAATTTCTTTTTTTTTTCTCTTTCACTCTCCAGTCACAGAAGAAAATTACAAAATGTAAGAATTGAGTCTAATACAAAACTCTTATTTATCTTTTTATGGCTAAATGTTTACCACTTCAAATACTATATTAGGTACTCATTTGATTAGTTTTCTTTGTATCTATTATTAAGTCTTTCTAGATATTTTAACATGGCCTAAATATAGTAATATTTCATGCACTTCAGTTCAGATTCACCTTTATGATTGGAAAGCCAGAGGCAAAAGTACAAATGAAAGCTCCTAGCTCCTAGTCTGCTCCCTTTTTCTTCCCATCTCTGTTTTTCACCCAGAAGACAACAGTATTGAATTTTATTAGCACAGCTGTGTCAATTATAATCTATCATCTACTTTCCACCATCATATACTAAGTTTTGATGTTACAGCAACATCCTGATTTCACCAAATATGGAGATTATGTTTTCATTTTCTCATTTTTTCTTCTTATTTGGGAGTGATTATCAGAAAATAAAGAAGCAGAAATCTGTTCCTTCTGTCATCTCAAGTCCAGGTGTATCCACATAATATTTTGTACTTCTTTGAAAAAAAAAATCTATGCTCTTCTTTTATGAGGCTTTCTTTTTTGTACAATTGTATAAACTCCTTCAGTAAACTGTAAGCTTTTTGGACAGGCTATCTAACTTTTGTTTCCCCTGAATAACTTAATCTGGTACATTAATTAAATGGGACATCAGCAAATATTTGTTGAATTAAATTAGGTTGAATCAGGTTTTAAGTGTTTTAGGAAAAACAGTATATAAACTGTATTTATGCATATCCTGTCTTCATTAATGCAGTAAACAATTTCATTTTTTTTGAACACCCATTGCCATCCATGAACAGTGAAAACAGTGAAAACATTTTGTTGTTGTTATCTCATTATTTCAAGAGATAGCAATGAAATCTTCAGTGACTTTTATAGCATGAAAAGTTAACTGGATGAATTAGTCTGCTGATATTTTCTGTGGCTGTGCTATGCTGTGCTAAGTTGCTTATGTGACCCTATGGACTGTAGCCCACCAGGCTTCTCTTTCCATGGGATTTTCCAGACAAGAATACTGGAGTGCATTGCCATGCCCTCTTCCAGGGGATCTTCCTGACCCAGGGATCAAAGTTGTGTCTCTAAAGTCTCTGGCCTTGGCAGGCAGGCTCTTTCCCACTAGTGCCACCTGAAGCCTTTTCTGGTGCTATCTCCTGTCATTTGTCTGTATTTTAACTTCTAATACTATAATATAATGGTTAAGAATGCTGATGCTGCCCAGTAGTGGGATTGCTGGGTCATAAGGCAGTTCTATTTCCAGTTTTTTTAGAAATCTCCACACTGTTCTCCATAGTGGCACTACTGGGCATACACACCGAGGAAACCAGAATTGAAAGAGACATGTGTACCCCAATGTTCATCACAGCACTGTTTACAATAGCCAGGACATGGAAGCAACCTAGATGTCCATGAGCAGATGAATGGATAAGAAAGTGATGGTACATATACACAACGGAGTGTTACTCAGCCATTAAAAAGAATACATTTGAATCAATTCTAATGAGGTGGATGAAACTGAAGCCTATTATACAGAATGAAGTAAGCCAGAAAGAAAAACACCAATACTGTATATTAATGCATATATATGGACTTTAGAAATATGGTAACAATAACCCTGTATGTGAGATAGCAAAAGAGACACAGATGTATAGAACAGTCTTTTGGACTCTGTGGGAGAGGANGGCTTTCTTTTTTGTACAATTGTATAAACTCCTTCAGTAAACTGTAAGCTTTTTGGACAGGCTATCTAACTTTTGTTTCCCCTGAATAACTTGATCTGGTACATTAATTAAATGGGACATCAGCAAATATTTGTTGAATTAAATTAGGTTGAATCAGGTTTTAAGTGTTTTAGGAAAAACAGTATATAAACTGTATTTATGCATATCCTGTCTTCATTAATGCAGTAAACAATTTCATTTTTTTTGAACACCCATTGCCATCCATGAACAGTGAAAACAGTGAAAAGTATTTATTTCACTGGTCAGCATTATCTGTTAAAAGTCATAATGTCCTTTGATGTCAGACAATACTAGATTTAAATTAATTTATTTTATTTATTAGCAACATCTTAACCCATTTGTGGGGTTGTAAGGATAGCATGAAGTAAATGGTATTGTGAAAGCATCTGTAGTTTAGCTAATGCCCAACCATTGTTGTTGTTATCTCATTATTTCAAGAGATAGCAGTGAAATCTTCAGTGACTTTTATAGCATGAAAAGTTAACTGAACGAATTAGTCTGCTGATATTTTCTGTGGCTGTGCTATGCTGTGCTAAGTTGCTTATGTGACCCTATGGACTGTAGCCCACCAGGCTTCTCTTTCCATGGGATTTTCCAGACAAGAATACTGGAGTGCATTGCCATGCCCTCTTCCAGGGGATCTTCCTGACCCAGGGATCAAAGTTGTGTCTCTAAAGTCTCTGGCCTTGGCAGGCAGGCTCTTTCCCACTAGTGCCACCTGAAGCCTTTTCTGGTGCTATCTCCTGTCATTTGTCTGTATTTTAACTTCTAATACTATAATATAATGGTTAAGAATGCTGATGCTGCCCAGTAGTGGGATTGCTGGGTCATAAGGCAGTTCTATTTCCAGTTTTTTTAGAAATCTCCACACTGTTCTCCATAGTGGCACTACTGGGCATACACACCGAGGAAACCAGAATTGAAAGAGACATGTGTACCCCAATGTTCATCACAGCACTGTTTACAATAGCCAGGACATGCAAGCAACCTAGATGTCCATCAGCAGATGAATGGATAAGAAAGTGATGGTACATATACACAACGGAGTGTTACTCAGCCATTAAAAAGAATACATTTGAATCAATTCTAATGAGGTGGATGAAACTGAAGCCTATTATACAGAATGAAGTAAGCCAGAAAGAAAAACACCAATACTGTATACTAATGCATATATATGGACTTTAGAAATATGGTAACAATAACCCTGTATGTGAGATAGCAAAAGAGACACAGATGTATAGAACAGTCTTTTGGACTCTGTGGGAGAGGACGAGTGTGAGATGATTTGGGAGAATGGCATTGAAACATGTATAATATCATACATGAAACGAATCGCCAGTCCAGGTTTGATGCAGGATACAGGATGCTTGGGGCTGGTGCACTGGAATGACCCAGAGGGATGGTATGGGGAAGGAGGTGGAAGGGGGGTTCAGGATGGGAAACACGTGTATACCCGTGGCGGATTCACGTTGATGTATGGCAAAGCCAACACAGTATTGTAAAGTAATTAGCCTCCAATTAAAATAAATACATATATATATATATAAGAATGCTGATGTTGGAACCAAGTTTTCTGGTCTTCTAATAATAACTTTGTCATTAACTGAGCTTCTGGCCTTGAACAAGATATTTAACTTCTTTATGCTTAAGATTCCTCATTTGTAACTTAGAGATAGTCATATTTATTTCAAAATCCCATTTTAAGATGGGATTATTAATAACTATGTTGAATATTTAAAACTGTGTTTAGAGCAAAATCTGTGTATGAGTTAGTTATAAAAGTTCTGATTTCTTATTGCATCCACATTTTGCTTTTTTGAGCAATAAAAGGCAAGCATAATTTAACTCAGTTCTAAGCTGCTCTAAGTCCTGCAAGTGGTTTAGGAATTTCTTGCAGGAAAAGTCCATGAATTCTTCAGAAGTCATCCTTTTCATTTAATATTTGGTTTTGGGCTTCCCTTGAGGCTCAGCTGGTAAAGAATCTGCCTGCAATGTGAGAAATCTGGGTTCGATCCCTGGGTTTGGAAGACCCCTTATAGAAAGGAAAGGCTACACACTCCAGTATTCTGGCCTAAAGAATTTCATGGACTGTAGAGTCCATGGGGTTGCAAAGAGTCAAACATGACTGAGTGACTTTCACTTTCACTTTGGATGACAGAATCATGGTCTTGTGATTTGCAGAACTGAAGCATCACAGATTTAGAGATGAAGGCAGGGCCCTGGCTACATGCTCTAGAATGTAGATGTGTATAAGAGACAGATTAATAACTATGTTGAATATTTAAAACTGTGTTTAGAGCAAAATCTGTGTATGAGTTAGTTATAAAAGTTCTGATTTCTTATTGCATCCACATTTTGCTTTTTTGAGCAATAAAAGGCAAGCATAATTTAACTCAGTTCTAAGCTGCTCTAAGTCCTGCAAGTGGTTTAGGAATTTCTTGCAGGAAAAGTCCATGAATTCTTCAGAAGTCATCCTTTTCATTTAATATTTGGTTTTGGGCTTCCCTTGAGGCTCAGCTGGTAAAGAATCTGCCTGCAATGTGAGAAATCTGGGTTCGATCCCTGGGTTTGGAAGACCCCTTATAGAAAGGAAAGGCTACACACTCCAGTATTCTGGCCTAAAGAATTTCATGGACTGTAGAGTCCATGGGGTTGCAAAGAGTCAAACATGACTGAGTGACTTTCACTTTCACTTTGGATGACAGATCATATCAATCATATGCTTTCTTAAAATGCAGAAATATAACTAATTATTTACAAGGTATTTCTGCCTAAACAGACTAGCAGAAATATCTGGTATGCCCCAAATCTGTGAAATTATTCCATATGGCTGAATCCTGGCTCTTGTATGGAAAATAATAATAATAATAATAGAGTCATCTTGTTCACCAATCTAGTCAGTGAAATACCATGAGTTTTTGCTTGGAAAGAGAATAGCTATAGATAATCTTTATATCTTAGATTTTTATTCAGTATTTTAACACTATTTGTTTAAATACTTAAACACTGAAGGTAATATCCTCCCCACTGTTTTGGCAGCTATATTAGTTGAGTGGAGTGAGAGTAGGATTATATTATTATATTCATGATTAATTCATCTATAGTTGAGTAGATAGATGAAGAAGAGAATGAGATTAAATCAAGAATGATGAAACTCCTCTCCTTATCCTTTCACAAATACAAAGGGCAATTTTATGAACATTAAATTTGGAGTCTTTTCTGCCCATAGGACCTAATCTTTAGTTATGGTGAACATTTACTAACATTTATAATGTAATTCCACCATGATTATTTGTTTGGCTAATATTCCTCATGAGTTTGGAATTCTAATTGCATTTCTTCTTTGTTGTGCTACATTTCATATTCCTTTTAAATGCATTCTTCTATTTCTGCAAATCCTTCACATCTCTATGTCAGCAAGTACCAATAATTTGTTGAAGATGTAGTAGTAGAAAAAGCATTCTCCCCTTCAAATATGACATGTGGTGTATTACCTGCATGTGCAATATTGTCAGGGGTGTAGTTTTTGACCTGCAATGAATTAATTATTTGACTGAGTTTGGGATTGTTTATAACTGATGACATATTTCTTTCCAAGATCATACCATTTTTCTTGTCACTTCTTCAAAACAGTAAATGATGAAATGAACCTGAAAATTTCCAGCAATTTGTGAAAGAAATGAAAGCAATTATTTCAAGTTTCATCCTATCCCATCAGAAATAACCTTTATGGTGGATCTCCAGTGTGTGTGAATGAACACTGTCTTAGCATACAATAAGGATATATCTAGAGCTTTCTGCATACACAGAGCACTTATGTTACTTATTATTCCTGGGGTTCAATAAATGTAAATGATAATAAGCAAATTATTTTTCTAACCAAGAAAAAGGTCTTTTGCATATAATTAAATATTTTTCTTATATTAAAAAATATTTGGAGACTATATCCATATTCTTATTCCTAAAGGAAATTAATATATTTAATCTCAGTAATATTGTCAATATCACTTTAAAATGTAAATAAATTGTACTGTGCTACACTCATAGTAATAATATTTGTATTTTCCTTTTCTTTCTGGTAATATGTAAATATTTACTTTTTCATCATTTCTTCATTCAGGCCCACAAAATGGAATTGTCTTGAGAAACAACATGCTCAGTCCTTACCACCCTGCCATCCTTTTCACCATTCTTAATATAATTCAGACTTTGACAAATGAGTGCTGTTTGACAGTTTATGATCAGCTTTCCAGATATTGCAGAGTTTAAACCATAGAAAATTTCCCAATGCCATCATTTTTTGTTGTTTTTGTTGGGTGGAGAATACTGGAAAACAATGGTGACAAGAACATTTCTTCCTGTTTAACAACAGCCAATTCTGTTTCTACCTCCCTGTGATAGAGTACAGAGATTAACTTATTCATTCTTAAAGAAACATTTATTAATAACTAATTAATAACCATCTCTCCCAATAAACTTTTTTTTAGATCCTCGAACATGAAGCAGTTTAACTCCCTCATTTTTTTTGTTTCATCTTTTTAAAAAATTCCTTTGCATATAAGTAGACAGTTGGAATTGTAAAATCTTAAAAAGTACATGTGTGCATGTCTGCTCAGTCACTCAGTCTTGTCCGACTCTGTGTAACCCTATGGACTGTAACCCACCAGGCTCCTCTGTCCATAGTATTCTCCAGGCAAGAATACTGGCCTAGGTTACTATGTCCTCCTACAGGGGATCTTTGTGACCCAGGGATCAAACAAGTGTCTCTTATGTCTCCTGCATCCCAGGCAGATTCCTTACCCACTGAGTCACCTGGGAAGCCCAACAGGTACATAGTTTTGCTTAAATAACTTATTCTCTGTGTTTATAAAGTCAGGATAACTCACAACTGCCTCTGCGTTCAAATAGGACTATACCACGCAGTCTTGTTTCAGAATCAGTTTAGCATTAAACAAAAGGATCTCTACCAATATATGGCCCCAAAAGTGGGACCAGTTTTGTAACCATAGTTTTAAAGCAATCATAATTGCTTTCCAAACTGCATCTACTACCTACAATAGAGATTATATATATACACATATACTTTTCTTCACTCATTTTGCCTCCTTCATATGTGAGGCAAAACTCATTCTTCTCTTACACACCATTTGAGTTTAATTTGTTTTACCAATTAAACATCTTAGTAAAATATGTCACATTTCCCTCAGTGTTACTTGAAATCCCTGTTATGCATCTTTCCTCGCCATGTAGATTAAATATACAATACTTTTGAATAAGGAATAGATTATTTCAAGTCCTTTTATTCTATTTAAGTTCTTTAAAAATTCATTGGTTATCATTCTCGGAAATCCAGTGATCTTTCCTCATATCTTATCTGCTTCAATGTTGATGACATTCAGTCAACATATTTACTGAGCAGTGAGCATAGATCAAGACTGGAACCAAGGTTTAAAAACAGGTTAAAAATTCTCTCCTTGCAGAGCTACCATTCTAAAGGTTGCATTTGGTGTTGGAGATGATGAGGTATTTGATACTTTTAAATACCCCAACCTTGTATTACTAACTCCTGACTTTATTTCTGTGACTTTTTTTTTTCAAATATCACTTTTCTGAAAGAGATTTTACCAATTATTTTTAGGAAAAAAAAGTGTATATATAATATGTGGAAAATTCTGAAAGAGATGGGAATACCAGACCACCTGACCTGCCTCATGAGAAATCTGTATGCAGGTCAAGAAGTAACAGTTAGAACTGGACATGGAACAGACTGGTTCCAAATAGGAAAAGGAGTATGTCAAGGCTGTATATTGTCACTCTGCTTATTTAACTTATATGCAGAGTACATCATGCAAAATGGCTGGATGAAGCACAAGCTGGAATCAAGATTGTCAGGAGAAGTATCAATAACCTCAGATATGCAAATGACACCACTCTTATGACAGACAGTGAAGAAGAATTAAAGAGCCTCTTGATAAAAACGAAAGAGGAGACTGAAAAGTTTGGCTTAAAACACAACATTCAGAAAACTAAGATCATGGCATCCCATCCCATCACTTCATGGCAAATAGATGCAGAAATAATGGAAACAGTGAAATACTTTATTTGGGGGGGCTCCAAAATCACTGCAGATGGTGACTGCAGCCAAGAAATTAAAAGACACTCGCCCCTTTTAAGAAAAGCTATGATCAACCTAAACAGTATATTCAAAAGCAGAGACATTACTTTGCCAACAAAGGTCTGCCTAGCCAAATCTATGGCTTTTCCAGTAGTCGTGTACAGATGTGAGAGTTGGACTGTAAAGAAGGCTGAGCACTACAGAATTTATGCTTTTGAACTGTGATGTTGGAGAAGACTCTTGACAGTCCCTTGGACTGCAAGGAAATCCAACCACTCCATCCTAAATGAAATCATTCCTGAATATTCATTGGAAGGACTGATGCTGAAGCTGAAACTCCAATACTTTGGCCACCTAATACGAAGAACTGACTCACTGGAAAAGACCCTGATACTGGGAAAAATTAAAGGTGGGAAAAGAAGGGGAAGGCAGAGGATGAGACGGTTGGATGGCATCATCGACTTGATGGACATGAATTTGAGTAACCTCTGGGAGTTGGTGATGAACAGGGAAGCCTGGTGTTCTACAGTCCATGGAGTTGCAAAGAGTCAGACATGACTGAGCAACTGAACTGAATTGATATATTTTTGGACAAGGCCACGGCATAAGTGGGATCTTAGTTTCCTGACCAGGGACTGAACTCATGACCCCTGCAGTGGAAGTGTGGAATCTTTACCATTGGACTGCCATTAAAGTAATTATTTTTTAAGCATTTTTTAACTGATAGTAATTTATATATGTGAGAAAAATATTGGTGTTACCAAGTATGATGAATTTTATAATTGCATAATCATTGCTAATCAAGCTATCACATAATTTCCATTATAAGGAAAGACCCATTTTGCCCCTTCTCATTCATTCTCCATCCTACTCTTAGAAAACTACCATTCTGATTTTTTTTATTTTTTAACCAGAGATAACTTTTACCTGTTCTAAAGATTTAGATAAATGAAATCAGATAATATACAGTTTTCCTTATCCAGTTTTTCTTTTCTTTCTTTCTTTTTTTTAAAATTCAGCTTGCCTCTTCAATCACCTGTGCTTTGTATGTTTATTCTTTTTCATTGCTGAGGAGCATTTTTTTTGTATGTATGAGCAACAATTTTTAAATTTGTTCCTCTGCTGATGGATATGTGTTCTATTTTTTATTTGGAGCTCTTATGATTAATGCTGCTATAGAAATTCTTGTACAAGTCATTTTGTGTGCATATATATTTTTTTTATTTTCAGTTTTCCTGGGTAAACACCTAGAAGAACTTCTGAGTCATAAAGCTTTAATTTGCCTTCTGCTGATGATCGATTGTATTGAGTATTTTCCTGAACTTATTTCCTTTAGTATCCAAACAGGACCAAAACAGTGCTTAGTCTCAAGTTACTTGGCTCACAATACTGAGACAAGACCCTACCCAATTCCCTGCGAATATTTTCCCTGAATTTTGAATCCCTCCATTGTAAGGCAGGCAAGGAACCCACCCCTTATTATACATCCCTGGTTGCCCTGCTTCCCTACTGGGGAGAGACCTTCTTTGCCTCCAGACCAGAGTGACTTGGAGAAAGCTAGAAACCAGTAATTCCCTTTACCTAGTGTCTTAATATTTGCAGTCAGATGTATAAAAGGAGGAGTCCATCCCTTTCTGAGCGACTTCACTTCCATTTTTCACTTTTATGCATTGGAGAAGGAAATGGCAACCTACTTCAGTGTTCTTGCCTGGAGAATCCCAGGGATGGGGCAGCCGGGTGGGCTGCCATCTATTGGGTCGCACAGAGCTGGACACAACTGATGTGACTTAGCAGCAGCAGCAGCAGCAGCAGATACAAGCTGTGCTGTGCTGTGCTAAGTAACCTCAGTCATGCTGAACTTTGCAATCATGGACTATATAGCCTGCCAGGTTTCTCTGTCCATGAGATTCTCCAGGCAAGAATACTGGAGTGGGTTGCCATTTCCTACTCCAAGATACAACTACTATATATGAAATGATAAGCAGCAAAATCCTACTGCATAGCATAGGGAACTAAACTCAATGTCATGTAATAATCTATAAAGGACTCAGACTCTTGTATCCACTACCAGTGAGTGGGGGCTGGGCAGGGATGCATGGACTGCATCACTGGTCCTTAGGGTAAGGGCTGCACTTGAAGAGATGCATGTACCCCGATGTTCATTGCAGCACTGTGTACAACAACTAGGACATGGAAGCAACCTATATGTCTGTTGGCAGATGAATGGATAAGGAAGTTGTGGTAAATATACACAGTGGAATATTCAGTCAGTTCAGTTCAGTTCAGTGGCTCAGTCGTGTCTGACTCTGTGACCCCATGAATCGCAGCACACCAGACCTCCCTGTCCATCACCAACTCCCAGAGTTCACTCAGACTCACATCCATCGAGTCAGTGATGCCATCCAGCTATTTCATCCTTGGTCATCCCCTTCTCCTCCTGCCCCCAAACCCTCCCAGCATCAGAGTCTTTTCCAATGAGTTAACTCTTTGCATGAGGTGGCCGAAGTACTGGAGTTTCCACTTCAGCATCATTCCTTCCAAAGAAATCCCAGGGCTGATCTCCTTCGGAATGGACTGGTTGGATCTCCTTGCAGTCCAAGGGACTCTCAGGAGTCTTCTCCAACACCACAGTTCAAAAGCATCGATTCCTCGGTGCTCAGCTTTCTTCACAGTCCAACTCTCACATCCATACATGATGGAATATTACTCAGCTATAAAAAGGAACACATTTGAGTCAGTTCTAATGAGGTGGATGAAACTGGAGCCAATTATAAAGAGTGAAATAAGCCAGAAAGAGAAACACCAATACAGCATATTAACGCATATATATGGAATTTAGAAAGATGGTAACGATGACCTTACATGGAAGACAGCAAAAGAGACACAGATGTAAAGAACAGACTTTTATACTATGTGGAACAAGGCGAGGGTAGGACAATTTGAGAGAATAACATTGAAACATGTATGTTACCATATGTAAAATAGATGACCAGTGCAAGTTCAATGCATGAAGTAGGTCACTCAGAGCTGGTGCTCTGTGACAACCCAGAGGGATGAGGTGGGGAGGGAGATGGGAGGGGGTTTCAATATGGAGAGCACATTCACAGCTGTGGCTGATTCGTGTCAATTTATGACAAAAACAACCACAATATTGTAAGGTAATTAGCCTTAAATTTAAATAAATGATTTCATAAAAAAAGAAAAAATATATAATATATATCACATAGAATATATTCAATGAATTATCATTGTTATTATTGTTAGCTGACTATTATCACTTGTATCATTGTGTTTAATGACAGTCTGCCACGTATCAGGTACATTATTTATATTGCTTACCACCTACCACACTGCCTGGCAGAAAAAAAGATTTAATAAATACTTGTTGGGTGAAAGAACAAGTCCTCAAAATAAATATTGAAATGAAAGTTTTATTTCCCCAATTTACAGAACAGGAAAGTAAGGCTCATAATCACACAGTTTATAATGACAAAACACTTTATGGCCCTGCTATGTCCCACTGCAGGTAAGAGGTCAAGTTG
>SJYX01000520.1:57675-75004 GCA_006410675.1 Oreotragus oreotragus
TATGTTTGATACAGGATGCAGGATGCTTGGTGCTGGTGCATGGGGATGATCCAGAGGGATGATGTGGGGTGGGAGGTGGGAAGGGGGTTCATGTTTAGGAGTTCATGTACACCTGTGGCGGATTTATGTCAATGTATGCCAAAACCAATACAGTACCTTAAAGTAAAATGAAGTAAAAAAAAAAAAAAAAAAGTTTGCTTGAAAAACTTAAATGAACTTTTTACAAGTTCTCTTTTGAGTTATCCANCTGGTGCATGGGGATGATCCAGAGGGATGATGTGGGGTGGGAGGTGGGAAGGGGGTTCATGTTTAGGAGTTCATGTACACCTGTGGCGGATTTATGTCAATGTATGCCAAAACCAATACAGTACCTTAAAGTAAAATGAAGTAAAAAAAAAAAAAAAAAAGTTTGCTTGAAAAACTTAAATGAACTTTTTACAAGTTCTCTTTTGAGTTATCCAATCTGATATTAAAATTACTTATTTGATAATTTTGTTACTATATCTGTTAGTTCTAAAATTTCCATTGGATTCATTTTTATAATTTCCAGTTCTCTGATAAAGTTAGTGTTCTTGTCATTAATTTCTTGACCTATTAGTCACAGATAATGTTAAAAAATTATCAATCTGTTTCTACTGTCTTTTTAAAAACGTGTGGTCAACTATCAGTTTTCTGATTGAATTAAACATTGCATATGAAATATTTTAGAGAAACTTCAATAGTATACTTTATGTTGCAAAAAATACTATTTTTCTTTTTGAATTTTTAATAAAATAAGCTATTTATGCAAAAAAATTTGCTTTAACTGTGCATTATATTATGATGCTAATTTTATGAAATATATGTAAAATGAATATATTTAGCTAATGCAAGAGACTTGAAAAGATGTGGGTTCAATCCTTGGTTCGGGAAGATCCCCTGAAGGCGGTCATGGCAACCCACTCCAGAATTCTTGCCTGGAGAATCCCAAGGACAGAGGAGCCTGCGGGGCTACAGTCCATAGGGTCGCACAGAGTCGGACACAACTGAAGCAATTTAGCGTGTTTAGCGTGCGCACGCACACGCACACACACACACACACCCCAACTAGAGCTTTATCTTGGCATTTTCCATTGTGCTTGTATCTTTTTTCTTATCTCCCTTTGCCTTTTTACCACTATACTTCTTGGGTGTGGTGTGCAAGTGAATTTTGTTTTAATAAGGCTTTTCTGACATTAATTCATAAATTTTAATTTATTCACTTTGATTACAGATATATTTGTATTTTTCTGACATTTTATTTTGTTCTTTCTTCATTTAGATTTTTTATATTCATTTTTCCCCTGTAATTCATTTACCTCCTTTTGAGTTGACTTTTGAAATATATTTAATTTTCCTTTATTGTTCCTTTAGTGCTTTGAAAGTTAAGTACTTGATCATTATTCTTTGAATGTTAGCAAATTCTTAGAAATTTCCACAGGCTTTTATAACTTAGCATTAAAAATAGTTAATCTATATTTATAAACTATGTTCCCCAGATTGTGATTCTAGAATAAGATATCTGAGTGATTTTATGATTTAAAAAAATACTGCTAAATTGTCATCCAAAAAAAATTATGAATGTGTACTGCCACCAGCAATGCATAAATGTTTATTTTTCACATTCTTGCAAATGTTGAATATCATGATTATTTATTTGCTGTTATTATGCAGATTTAATTGTGGAGAGTTTTTCTTTATTCTGCACATTGCCTAACTAATATTTTCATGTGTGAACTATTTTTTTCCAAGTTATCTGTTTAATTACCAAATTTTATGTGCTCATTATAAAATGAATCAATTATTTGAGACTGGACAATTTCAGTGTCTATGTAGCAATCTTAAGTTTGTTGGTTAATTTATCTTGTAACCACACTTTTATTATAGAATATACAATTTAAAGAGATATTTATGTGTCTTTCTCTCCCCTAGATTAGAGCAATATTATATTCATATCTCTACTTACATTACCTAACAAGATATTCATGAGGGTAATCCTAAATGCCAGAGATCATTTTTTTCTGAATTGCCAACTTTATCTTAAAGTGTATAAAGCATACCAGACTGCTATTATATTTCAAGGACAGCCTCCAAAGGGAATGTTTTTCTGTTCCAAAGGGAACAGAAGGGAATGTATTTTTCCCTGTCAATTTGTCATACTTAACTAAAAGTTGACTGCTTCATTTTAACTTCTTTGTGCTATTACATGTTGCTTTATTGAATCAATTTGAGGATGGAGGAAGATTGCATATGTTCCTTGCATCCCCTGAATATTTCTACAATTTGATAGTTGCTACTTAATGTTCCTTAAATTCAATCATATATGTAGGAAGCTTATGTCAAATAGCAGCTACTGTAATATGTATTAGGAAGTAAAATTTAATTAAGATTCTATTCTATATCCCTTTGTATTTATTTGTAGTTTATTCTGGAAACATATTTCTATTTAGTCATTTCATTGATTTATTGAAATATGACAGCATAACAGTATTGGGGTGAACCTACTTTTGGCATTTTTTAATGTACCTAAGTATTTATGTATGTATATTTTTAAATTGTACATTGTGCAAATTAAAATGCATATTTTTAATTTGCATGCTTTCTATTTTTATTTTATTTTTAATTTCAGTTTTATTGAGGACTAATTTGTGCATAAAATTATAAGATATTTAAAGTGTACATCATAGTGATTTGATGTATGGGCTTCCCAGGTGGTGCAGTGGTAAAGGATCCACCTGCTGGTTCTGGAGACACAAGAGACACAGGTTCTAACCGTGGGTTGGGAAGGTGCCTGCAGTAGGAAATAGCAACCCACTCCAGTATTCTTGTCTGAAAAGTTCCATGGATAGAGGAGCCTTGTGCTCTACAGCCTATGGGGTTGCAGAGTCAGATGTGACTATGCACACACACATACATTGTGAAAGGATCCCCCTCATCTAGATAATTAACATGTTCATCATTTATTTGTATGAAAACATTTAAATTTGACTTCCTTAGAAAATTTTCAGTTACACAGTACAGTATTGTGAACTATAATTACTATGTTTTACATTATATATTCAGATCTTATTACTGAAAGTTTGTACCCTTATGCCACCTTCTCCCTTTTTCACCCACCCTCCAGCCCCTGAAAAAAACACTTTTCTATTCTATGAATTTGACTTTTAAACTTCTAAACTGCACATATTACATTATGCAACATTTGACTTTCATGTCTGGTCTAGTATTTCATTCAGCATGATGTCCACAATGTCCTCCATGTTGAAAATGTCAGAAATTTCTTCTTTCTCATGACTGAATAATGCTCCACTATATACAGAAATATGTATATGTTTATATTATGTGTGTGTATGTTTATCATATCTTTTTTATCCATTCATCTGTCAATGGACACGAGTCATTTCCATATGTTGGTTATTCGTGAATAATGCTACAATGAACATGGAAGTACATATATTTCTTCAAGTTCCTGTTTTCATTTTCTTCAGATATATATCTAGAAGTGGGATTGCAGGGTCAGATGGTAATTCTTTAAGTTTTTGAAGAACTTCTGTCCTGTTTTTCATACTGACTGCACCAATTTACATTTTCACTAAAGTGCATAATGATTCCTTTTTGTCCACATCCTCACCAATACTTACCTCTTACCTTTTGGATGATAGCCAATCTAACAGCCATGCTGTAATATCTCACTGTGATTGTAACCTAATAGTTACTTTTAATAATGCCGTAAGCACCCATGGAATCACTAATTCAAATGAAAACTAATATATTGACTATAATAATTAACCAGCTGATTTTGTCCTTTTATCAACCCATCCTGTTTCACCCTTACTGGTGGTAACCATCATCCTCTTTTCTTTACTACCTGTTTAAATTTTGTAGTTATATTTCATCTCTATATGTGACTAAGATATTTGTGCGTGTGTAGTATGCATTTGGGAGAAGGCAATGGCACCCGACTCCAGTACTCTTGCCTGGAAAATCCCATGGATGGAGGAGCCCGGTAGGTTGCAGTCCATGGGGTCGCTAAGAGTCAGACACGACTGAGAGACTTCACTTTCAATTTTCACTTCCATGCTTTGGAGAAGGAAATGGCACCCCACTCCAGTGTTCTTGTCTGGAGAATCCCAGGGATGGTGGAGCCTGGTGGGCTGCCGTCTATGGTGTCACACAGAGTCTGACACGACTGAAGCGACTTAGTGGCTTAGCAGTAGTGTGCATTTGTGTGTTGAAAGAGCTTTGTGAAAAATAAAGGAACAAATTTTCAAATAAAACTCAGACAAATCTGAAATCATATTAAGAGTAAAATTTACTAATAATATAAAAAAGTGCAAGCAAGTAGGTGGTTTAAGAGATATATGGGATTGGTTCAGTTCAGTTGTTCAGTCGTGTCCAACCCCACGGACTGCAGCACGCCAGGCTTTCCTGTCCATAACCAACCCCTGAAGCTTGCTCAAACTCGTGTCCATTGAACTGGTGGTGCCATCCAACCATTCCATCCCCTGTCATCCCCTTCTTTTCCTGCTCTCAGTCTTTCCCAGCATCAGGGTCTTTTCCAAGGAGTCAGTTCTTTGCATCAGGTGGCCAAAGTATTGGAGCTTCAGCTTCAACATCAGTCCTTCCAATGAATATTGAGGATTGATTTCCTTTAAGATTGGCTGATTTGATCTCCTTGCAGTCCAAGGGACTCTTAAGAGTCTTGTCCAACACTACAGTTCAAAAGCATCAATTCTTTAGCGCTCAGCTTTCATTATAGTCCAACTCTCGCATCCATACATGATTACTGGAAAAACCACAACTTCAACCAGATGGACCTCTGTCAGCAAAGTAATGTCTCTGCTTTTTAATATGCTGTCTAGGTTGGTAATAGCTTTTCTTCCAAGGACCAAGCGTTTTTTAGTTTCATGGCTACAGTCACCATTTGCAGTGATATTGGAACCCGAGAAAATAAAGTTTGCCACTGTTTCCATTTTTTCCCCATCTGTTTGTCAAAGTGATGGAACCAGATGCCATGATCTTCATTTTCTAAGTGTTGCGCATTAAGCCAACTTTTTCCACTCTCCTCTTTCACTTTCATCAAGAGGCTCTTTAGTTCTTCTTCACTTTCTGCCATAAGGGTGGTGTCATCTGCATATCTGAGGTTATTGATATTTCTCCCAGCAATCTTGATTCCAGCCAGGCATTTTGCAGGATGTACTCTGCATAGAAGTTTAATAAGCAAGGTGACAATATACAGCATTGATGTACTCCTTTTCCTATTTGGAACCAATAGATTGTTCCTTGTCTGGTTCTAACTGTTGATTCTTGACCTGCATACAGATTTCTCAGAAGGCAAGTAAGGTGGTCTGGTATTCCCATCTCTGGAAGTATTTTCCGCAGTTTATTGTGATCCACACAGTCAAAGACTTTAGTGTAGTCAATGAAGAAGAAGTAGATGTTTTTTTCTGAAATTCTGTAGCTTTTTAAATGATACAACAGATGCTGGTTCCTTTGCCTTTTTAAAATCTAGCTTGACTATATCAAACTTCTCAGTTAATGTATTGTTGAAGCCTCACTTGGCAAATTTTGAGCATTATTTTGCTAGCGTGTAAGATAATTGCAATTGTGTGGTAGTTTGAACATTTGGGGCATTGCCTTTCTTTGGAATTGGAATGAAAACTGACCCTTTCCAGTCCTGTGACCACTGCTCAGTTTTCCAAATTTGCTGGCATATTGAGTGCAACACTTTAACAGCATCATCTTTTAGGATTTGAAATTCTAATTTCAAACAGCTGGAATTCCATCACCTTTACTAGCTTTGTTTGTAGTGATGCTGCCTAAAGCCCACTTGACTTCACATTCCAAGATGTCTGGCTCTAGGTGAGTGATCCACATTTGTGGTATCTGGGTCATTAGGATTTTGTGTATGTATGTATGTGTGTGTGTGTGTGTGTGTGTGTGTAGTTCTTCTGTGTATTCTTGCCACCTCTTAATATCTTCTGCTTCTGTTAGGTCCATACCATTTCTGTCCTTTATTGTACCTATCTTTAATGAAATGTTCCCTTTGTATCTCTTATTTTCTTGAAGAGATCTCTAGTCTTTCCCATTCTATTTTTTCCCTCTATTTCTTTGTATTGATCACTGAGGAAGGCATTCTTATATCTCCTTGCTATTCTTTGGAACTCTGCATTTAGATGGATGGATACACCTTTCCTTTTCTCCTTTGCCTTTAGCTTCTCTTCTTTTCTCATCCATTTGTAAGGACTCCTCAGACAACCATTTTGGCTTTTGCATTTCTTATTCTTCAGGGTATTTTTGATCACTGCCTCTTGTACAGTGTTACAAACCTCCACCCATAGTTTTTCAAGCACCACTCTATCTATTATATCTAATCCCTTGAATCTACTTGTCACTTCCACTGTATAATCAAAAGGTATTTGACTTATGTCATACCTGAATGGTCTACTGTTTTTCCCTACTTTCTTCAGTTTAAGACAGAATTTACAATAAGGAGTTTATGATCTGGGCTACACTCAGGGCCTGGTATTGTTTTTGCTGACTGTATAGAGTTCTCTATCTTCGGCTGCAAAGAATATAATCAATTTGATTTTGGTATTGACTATCTGGTCATGTCCATGTGTAGAGTCATGTCTTATGTTGTTGGAAGAGGGTATTTGCTATAACCAGTGAATTTTCTTGGCAAAACTCTATTAGTCTTTGCCCTGCTTCATTTTGTACTCCAAGGCCAAATTTGCCTGTTACTCCAGGTATTTCTTGACTTCCTTCTTTTGCATTCCAGTCCCCATGATGAAAAGGACATCTTTTTTGGGTGTTAGTTCTAGAAGGCCTTGTAGGTCTTCCTAGAACCATTTAACTTCAGCTTCTTCAGCATTAGTAGTTGGGGCATAGACTTGGATTCCCATGGTATTGAATACTTTGCCTTGGAAACAAACAGAAATCATCCTGTCATTTTTGAGACTGTACCCAAATACTGCATTTTGGACTTGTTTGTTGATTGTTAGGGCTACTCCATTTCTTCTAAGGATTCTTGCCCACAGTAGTAGATATAATGGTCATCTGAATTAAATTCATTCTTTCTGGTTTATTTTAGGTCACTGATTCCTAAAATGTTGATGTTCATTCTTCCACCTCCTTTTTGAACACTTCCAGTTTACCTTGATTCATGGCCCTAACATTCAAGGTTCCTATGCAATATTGTTTTTTATTGGGCACCTACCAACCTTTCTCTTTTTGCCTTTTCAAACTGTTCATGGGGTTCTCAAAGCAAGAATTTTGAAGTGGTTTGCCATTCCCTTAGCCAGTGGACTATGTTTTGTCAGAACTCTCCACCGTGACCTGTCCGTCTGGGTGGCCCTACACAGCATGGCTCATAGTTTCATTCAGTGAGACAAGACTGTGATCTGTGTGATCAATCTGGTTGGTTTTCTTTTGTGGTTTGTGTTCTGTCTTCCACCTGAACATACTGTACGTTCCTTGCTGTTTACTATTGAATTCAGTTTGCTAATATTTTGTGAGGATTTTTGCATCATTATCACAGTTATTGGCTTATAATAGTTCGATTTACTTTTTTTTTTTTTCATTTTTTGAACATTGAGTTTTTTTTTTAATTAATTTATTTTTTTACACGTAAAATAGTTATTGATGACTGTGTACCAATTGCCATCTTGTTAATGTTTTCTGGTTGTTTTTGTAACTCTGTTTCTTATTCTTTTGCTGTCTTCCCTTGTGACTTTATGACTACTCTTTAATGTTATATTTGGATTTCCTTCTCTACTTTGTGCATATATCTATTATAGGTTTTTGGTTTGTGGTTTCCATGAGGTTCATATATACCCATACATCATAAATAAATAAATATATATATATACACACACATATATAAGTATGCTTATTTATTAAATATATTATCTATAATAGTGGCTATTTAACTTGATATTCTCAAACACATTTTAACAACTATGCATTTTTACCTACTTCCCAAGTATAATATTTTTGACATCATATTTTATATCCTCTGTGTATCCTTTACTATTGATACTTATTATGAGTATAGATGATTTCACTACTTTTATCTTTAATCTTTCTGCTAGTTGTACAAATATTTGACCTAATACCTTTAATGTATGCTTGTCTTTATCAATAAGATTTTTCCTTTCATAATTTTTTGTATTTCTAGCTATAATTTTTTGTTTTCTACTAGTGAAGTCATTTTAACATTTTTTGCAAAGTCAGTTTAGAGGTTCTGAACTCCGTTAGCTTTTGCTTGTCTGTAAAACTATCTGTCCTTAAAATCTGAATGGTAGCTTTGTTAGGGTGAGTTTACTTGGTTTATATTTTTCTCTTTTATCACTTTGAATATATCATTCCACTCCCTTCTGGCCTGCAAACTTCTGCTGAAAAGTCAGATTATTGTCTGATGGTAGTTTTCTTGTATATAACTCACTGAATTTTTCTTGATACTTTTAAGATTCTCTTTATCTTTAGTATTTGTCATTTTATAATGTCATGTTATGAATTTATTTGGGTTTATCTTGTATGGGATTCTATGTGGCTCCTCTTCCTGGATGTCTGTTTCCTTTCCCAGGTTAGGAAAGTTTACAGCTATTATGTCTTCAAATACATTCTCTGCCTCTTTATCTGTCTCTTCTTCTTTTGGGACTTCTCAAATGCAAATGGTACTATCCTTGATGTTGTCTCAGAGGTCTCTTCCAAGGTCCTCATTAATTTTCTTTTCTTTTCTTTTTTTTTGGTTCAAATTGGGTGATCTCTACTACTGTCTTCCAGTTCACTGATCTGTTCCTCTGTATCATCTAATCTACTGTTGATTCTTTCTAGTGTAATTTTTATTTAAGCTCTCCCATTGTTAATCTCTGCTTGGATTTTTATATTTTCTAACTGTCTGCTGAAATTCTTACTATGTTCATTCTTATCTTGATTGGTTGGGCATCTTAATGATTATTAATTGCTTTGAATTATTCATGAATATATTACATATCTTCAGTTTAATCAGTTCATTTTTGAGGTTTTGTCATGTTCCTTCATTTGGAACATACTCCTCTGTCTTCTCACAGTGCGGAAATCTCTGTGTTTACCTTTATGTGTTAGGTCAGTTGGTTATGTTTTCTGATTTTACAGACCCAGGAGATGTCCTATGGGGCCCAGCAACATATTCCTGTATGGTCACTGAATCTAAATGCTCTCAGAGTGCCCTCTGTGTAGGCTGTGTGGTATCGTCTGTTGTGGTGGGACTGACTGCTGTGAGTGTGGTGCTAGGTGGGGCTGACCGTCAGCCTGATTAACTGCCAGATCTTGCCTCATTCAGAGGCTTCAACTCTTGGTACGAGGGGCTGGGACATTATGCTGCTGGCTTCATACCTTGAGGATTCCTGGGTTTGGTGCTAGCCTGCTGGTGGGTAGGTAAGCCCCCAGCACTAATAAATTAGAAGGAGGACTTCTGAATGGATCTTTCCAGCACTAGTTTTCTTGTGATAGAGTGAACTTTCCAAAATGGCTTCTGCCAGCACCTGTGTCCCTGGGTGGAGTTCCAGTTGCCTCCTACGTTTTTGAAAGTTTAAGATTAGCAAGTATATTTGACTCAGGCTCTTTTTTAACATACTGCCTCTGTGTGTAATCTCTAAGTTTGTGAGATTTTGTGCAAGCCCTTTAAGAGCAAAGTCTCTATTTTCTGAAGCCCCCTAGTCTCAGCCATATGCAAGAGCCAGCCACTGGTCTTCAGAGCCAGATGTTCTAGAGGTGTGTCTTTCTAAGGCTTGACTCCTGGGCTGGTACACCTGATGTGGAATTTGAGTCATTCTTTCTTTGCAAGAACCTCTGAAATTGTGATTATTCTCCCATTGGTGGGTTGCATATTCTTTGTGGTGGATCTTGGATCTACCTTGTCTTTACCCCTCCTCCCATCTTGTGCGCTTTTTATTTTTAATATGTTTAGTTGTGGAAAATCTATTTTTCCAGTCTTCATGTGATTATTATAGATAGTTGCTCTTTAAATAGTTATAATTTGGTGTACCTGTGGGAGAGGGTGATCCCAGGGTTCTGTTACAGCACTATCATAGCCACACCACCTCAGATATTTCCTCCAGTTCATCCAGTTAAGCTTAACTCAAGGAGACATTTCCACAGAGATTAGAAGAGAATCAGGGAACCATATATTTAGTACTTTCTAAGTGTACACATTTTCCCAGTGGTAATTTAGGCCATGTATTCCTAGTGGTCAGTGTGTTAATGTCCTGTTGAATAATTTGATCAAGTTTATGCTGTCCATTTACACTGGGATAGTCACTTTTGCAGAAGCTTAATTGTATTGGTTTAATGACCAAGTGTGTGTCAGATGAAAATGGTTATGTAAATACTACAGCTTGAAATAAACAATATTTTATTTTAAAAGATAATAGTGTTTGTTGTTCCAGTGTAAATACATAATATTAATTTTTATGTACTGGAATAAATAAATCTAAAGGCATTACATGATAGGAGAATGATCATAGGAAAACCTCATGAATAACTGAAAACTGAAATTTAAGAGGCTTATGATTTTTTGCTTTTACTAATCAGTGTACCTTATAATATGAAATGCTCTTAATTAGTGGCATGTCCTTTTTAACTATAACAGATGAAACTTTGGGGAAAACTTCAAGTTTTTCAAGAACACAGAAAATCAAATATTGGACATAAAAGGCAGAGAATAGGCCAAAAAACACAAAAACATAATCTAAGATATACTTTTGAGATGAAAAAATTGTCACAAGTCAAATAACTGCTGAGAATATTGAAAAGTGAAATGCACCATAAGTATTATGGCAAAAAATAAAGCAATACTTTATCAGGTTACAATATTGGAAATGACAAAATATCAACATATGATATGAAATATAAAAGGATAATTGCTGTCATATATTTAACTTGAATTTGAATAAGTCAGTTGACTTACTGACAAAGAATTATCTCACATTATCTGTGTTTACAGGAGAAAATTCCTTGAACACTTTTTCTCTGTTTATCACAGGAAGTCTATAACACAAAAGAAGTTTTACTCTTAATTGATCCCCTTAATGATATTCTGTGGACTAGAACAAGTGAAATGGCATCAAACAAATAGAGAATCAGCTATTTATATAGCAAAGATGATGAGTAATGGACATATTTTCGAAATATTATTCAAATGATAATTGAAGCTGAGCACCAAAGAATTGATGCTTTTGAACTGTAGTGTTGGAGAAGACTCTTGAGAGTCCCTTGGACTGCAAGGAGATCCAACCAGTCCATTCTGAAGGAGATCAGCCCTGGGATTTCTTTGGAGGGAATGATGCTAAAGCTGAAACTCCAGTACTTTGGCCACCTCATGCGAAGAGTTCACTCATTGGAAAAGACTCTGATGCTGGGAGGGACTGGGGGCAGGAGGAGAAGGGAATGACAGAGGATGAGATGGCTGGATGGCATCCCTGACTCGATGGACGTGAATCTGAGTGAACTCCGGGAGTTGGTGATGGACAAGGAGGCCTGGTGTGCTGCGAATAATGGGGTCGCAAAGAGTCAAACACTACTGAGTGACTGAACTGAGCTGAATTACATAATTAATTGATAATTAATTACCTAAATGTTAATTCACATCATAATTCCTTTATTTATGCAGAAACTTGGCAGTTATCAATACATCTTGATTCAGAGTTAAAGGACATAATGAAAAATTTGAATAATTTTCCATTACAGCTATGTTAGTGTATGCATTTTCAGGTATACTTTTTGACTCAATTCTGCATAAGAAGGTGATCAAGACTCAGTGACTCAAACTCATTGATTACAAGACAATATCATATGTTTAATATGTAATTAAGTATATGGTCAAATATTTTCCTAAAGCTGTTGGGAAAAATAAGTCCCCTCTCTCCTGCCCCCACCCACACATTTATATCTCTTCTCTAATGGGAATTTTGAGAGGATAGACTTTCAACCACTGTTAACTAAAGGAGAGTTTGCTTGAGAATGAAGCCAAAAAAAGAATGAGACAGGCCTGATATAGGGAGAAGTGCCAAAGATATTTTTATATGTATTTAATAGTGAAAGAAGTCAAAATTTTAGCATTTTTTTCTTCAGCTATTTTGAATGTGACATTTTGTCATTTAAAAATGAAAAAAATCCTAATAGAAAGATTATTGTTGCAATTAAGAGGCTAGATTCTGGAGTCAGGATCAGTTCAGTTCACTTCAGTTGCTCAGTCTTGTCCAACTCTTTGCAACCCCATGGACTGCACACCAGATTTCCCTGTCCATCACCAACTCCTAGAATTTACTCAAACTCATGCCCATTGAGTTGGCAGTGCCGTCCAACCATCTCATCCTCTGTTGTCCCCTTCTCTTCCCACCTTCAATCTTTCCCGGCATCAGGATCTTTCAAGTGAGTCAGCTCTTTACATCAGGTGGCCAAATTATTGGAGTTTCAACTTCAACATTAGTACTTCCAATGAATATTCAGGACTGATTTCCTTTAGGATGTACTGGTTGGATCTCTTTGCAGTCCAAGGGACTCTCAAGAGTCTTTTCCAACACCACAGTTCACAAGCATCAATTCTTTGGTGCTCAGCTCTTTTTATAGTCCAATTCTCACATCCATACATGACTATTGGAAAAATCATAGCCTTGACTAGATGGACCTTTGTCAGCAAGTAATGTCTCTGCTTTCTAGTATGCTGTCTAGGTTGGTCATAATTTTTCTTCCAAGGAGTAAGCATCTTTTAATTTCATGGCTGTTGTCACCATCTTCAGTGATTTTGGAGCCCCCCAAAATAAAAGCTGCCACTGTTTCCACTGTTTCTACATCTATTTGCCATGAAGTGATGGGACCAGATGTCATAGTCTTCATTTTCTGAATATTGGTAGTTTTAGCATTCCTTGGCTTTGCCTTTCTTAAGGATTGGAATGAAAACTGACTTTTTCCAGTTCTGTGACCACCGCTGAGTTTGCCAAATTTGCTGGCATTTTGAGTGCAGCACTTTCACAGCATCATCTTTCAGGATTTGAAATAGCTCAACTGGAATTCTGTCACCTCAACTAGCTTGTTCTTAATGATGCTTAAGGCCCTCTTGACTTCACATTCCAGGATGTCTGGCTCTAGGTGAGTGATCACACCATCAGGATTATCTGGGTCATGATCTTTTTTGTACAGTTCTGTGTATTCTTGCCACCTCTTCTTAATATCTTCTGGTTCTGTTAGGTCCATACCACTTCTGTCCTTTTTTGAGCCCATATTTGCATGAAATGTTCCCTTGGTATCTCTAATTTTCTTGAAGAGATCTCTACTCTTTCCCATCCTGTGGTTTTCCTCTATTTCTTTTCATTGATCGTTGAGGAGGCTTTCTTATGTCTCCTTGCTATTCTTTGGAACTTTGCATTCACATGGGTATATCTTTCCTTTTCTCCTTTGTTTTTTGCTTCTCTTCCTTTCACAGCTATTTGTAAGGCCTCCCCAGACAGCATTTTGCTTTTTTTGTGTTTCTTTTTCTTGAGGATGTTCTTGCTCCCTGTCTCCTGTACAATGTCATGAACCTCTGTTCATAGTTCAATCAGGCACTCTGTCTATCAGATCTAGTCTCTTAAATCTATTTGTCACTTCCACTCTATAATCGTGAGGAATTTGATTTAGGTCATACCTGAATGGTCTAGTGGTTTTCCCTACTTCCTTCAATTTAAGTCTGAATTTNTGTACAATGTCATGAACCTCTGTTCATAGTTCAATCAGGCACTCTGTCTATCAGATCTAGTCTCTTAAATCTATTTGTCACTTCCACTCTATAATCGTGAGGAATTTGATTTAGGTCATACCTGAATGGTCTAGTGGTTTTCCCTACTTCCTTCAATTTAAGTCTGAATTTGGCAATAAGGAGTCAGGATAAATAAGTTTAAATCCTGGCCCCATCATTTGTTCATTGTGTGGCCTCATACAAATTTCTTAATTTCTTTGTGCCTCAGTTATATTATCTCTAATAAATAAGGACAATAATAGTACTTATCTCAACGGTTGTTGTGATGGGCAAAAGAGATAATATAAGTAAATTATAGTATCTTTAATTAAAATGTATGTAAAAGAACTCAGAATATCTGCCATATCTTAGGGGCTGAATGTTAATTTTAATTAATTTTATCTTTGTTATTTATATATGAATTGTCAGCTGTCAAAAACTTCATCCAAATCACTAAGAGAAACGACAAGCAGAAAAAGTTCTTAGGGATAAATAAAACAAAAAATGGAATGAGTACCCATTTACTACAACCCCAAATTGAAACTTTAAAAAATAGTTCAGGTTTTAAATAGTTCAAAAATTTGCTTAGATTTCCTCTCCACTAAGTCTACCCATTCTTCACCTTATGTCCATTTAGTGAGGACATATTGGGTTAGCAAGTGGGTCATTGCTTAAAAGAATAAATTATTTTCATAGTTTATAGAAGCTGTCTCTAATTTCTGTCTCAAGCAAGCAAAAGAGGGCTGTGTATAGTCTTCTAAGAGAAAACTCTTCATAATTTCTCCTTCTGCTTTAAATTGAAATGCACAGATTTGGGAGCTGCCAATAGTTGCTGCCATCTTAATGAAAAATATGAAATAGGATTTTTTTTTAACCTAGTAAAGAGAATGACTAAGATATGAAGCTGATGAGATATGGAATTTGACTAATGGTGAAAGCCGTGTGTCATCTAGTCAAATAGAAATAGTGTGCTGAAAGATGCTAATTGACATTTATCTTACAGGCAACACTAAAATAATTACTTGAAATAATTGAAACATTATGTTTTATTTGTGAAAAGTATGATTTTCTAAGCAAATTTCTATAAAGGCCAAAAGGTAAATACTGATTTAAATGGAGTGAGGCTGTAGATCTGCAACTTTCTAATGGGACCTTTGGAATCCCAGGAAATTTTGGAGATCTCACTTTTAAATATAAACATTTGAGCTCCAGAAAATTATGTATATATCTACTTACTATGTATTAATATTATAGACATTTTATAAAAACTAATTTGATTCTTTGGAATAACTATAATATAGATTTTTTTACTTCTGTTTTACAGATGAGAAAACACCAAAAAGGAACAAATAAATATAATAATTTGCTAAGGATTAGAAAGTAGCCCTGGAGGGGGGCATGACAACCCACTCCAGTATTTTTGCCTGGAGAATCCCCATGGACAGAGGAGACTTGTGAACTTCAGTCTATAAGGTCACAAAGAGTCGGACACAACTGAGTAACTAAGCACAGCACAGAGCAAGCAAGTGGGAGAATCAGAATTGGAAAACAAGGTATCTGGTCTGAATGCTTAATCAATCCAGTCCTCTGCCTCTTGTAATTAGTAATCACTTGATGCAGAGGCCAATCTTGTCTCTAGGTGGATAAAATATACTCACTAAAGTTTGATGTAATATTTTAATATAATTTAATAAATATTTTCATGTAATTCTTACTTTTTAATAACTAATCTCCTCTAAACATTTCTATATACAGTTTTGTCTTTCAAATATATACTAAGACAACCCAGCCATAGACTTTTATTTAAAAAATTAGTTTTGCAATAACCATCTCCAAAGTGAATTATTTACCAACATGTGTGTGTACTTTATATTATTTTAAAGCATTTTAAAAATTAGATCTTAAATGGCTAAAGAAAAGAGATACAAATTTAGGTTACAAATTAGATGGGAAATAGAGCTTACTAGTTTGTTCACATGCAGTTTTTCAGAGCCCATATCAAATTTTAAATTTCTGTAAGGTAAATCCTTTATATTTAATTCTTCTTTGTTAAGAATATCCATTCTCCAACCAATGACTACTTAAAGAAGAAACTGCATTGATGTAAGAACTAGTTCATAATGGGAAGAGTATCCTAAAGAAGTAGGTTTACCTGTGTACATAGAAACTGTTTTTCAAATTTGTTTGCTGACCCAGAGGACTGTGGGATTCCCATAGTAATTTGTTGGCCTCTGTGGATGGGGATTTCTTTGTCTTAAGATTCCTGCAGCTAAAATATCCCAGAATAATTAAGTCACAGATCATCAAAATGGGAGTTAATAAAACTAGTACTAATATTATATGCCAATATATTTCATTCAGTTCAGTTCAGTCGCTCAGTCGTGTCCAGCTCTTTGCAACCTCATGAATCGCAGCATGCCAGGCCTCTCTATCCATCACCAACTCCCGGAGTTCACTCAGATTCACGTCCATCGAGTCAGGGATGCCATCCAGCCATCTCATCCTCTGTCATCCCCTTCTCCTCCTGCCCCCAATCCCTCCCAGCATCAGAGTCTTTTCCAATGAGTCAACTCTTTTAATGAGGTGGCTAAAGTATGGGAGTTTCAGCTTTAGCATCATTCCTTCCAAAAAAATCCCAGGGCTGATCTCCTTCAGAATGGACTGGTTGGATATCTTTGCAGTCCAAGGGACTCTCAAGAGTCTTCTCCAGCCACAGTTCAAAAGCACCAATTCTTCGGTGCTCAGCCTTTTTCACAGTCCAACTCTCACCTCTCACATCCATACATAACTATTGGAAAAACCATAGCCTTGACTAGACGGACCTTTGTTGGCAAAGGAATGTCTCTGCTTTTGAATATGCTGTCTAGGTTGATCATAACTTTTCTTCCAAGGAGTAAGCGTCTTTTAATTTCATGGCTGCAGTCACCATCTACAGTGATTTTGGAGCCCCCAAAAATAAAGTCAGCCACTGTTTCCCCTCTATTTCCCATGAAGTGATGGGACCAGATGTCATGATCTTCATTTTCTGAATATTGAGCTTTAAGCCAACTTTTTCACTCTCTTCTTTCACTTTCGTCAAGAGGCTTTTTAGCTCCTCTTCACTTTCTGCCATAAGGGTAGTGTCATCTGCATATCTGAGGTTATTGATATTTCCCCTGGCAATCTTGATTCCAGCTTGTGTTTCTTCCAGCCCAGCATTTCTCATGATGTACTCTGCATATAAGTTAAATAAGCAGAGTGACAGTATACAGCCTTGACGTACTCCTTTTCCTATTTGGAACCAGTCTGTTGTTCCATGTCCAGTTCTAACTGTTGCTTCCTGACCTGCATACAGATTTCTCAAGAGACAGGTCAGGTGGTCTGGTATTCCCGTCTCTCTCAGAGTCTTCCACAGTCCCTCTCACAGTCATCCACGTAGTCAAAGGTTTTGGCATATTCAATAAAGCAGAAGTAGATGTTTTTCTGGAACTCTCTTGCTTTTTCCATGATCCAGTGGATGTTGGCAATTTGATCTCTGGTTCCTTTGCCTTTTCTAAAACCAGCTTGAACATCAGC